>CM033648.1:60984310-61002932 GCA_019512145.1 Engystomops pustulosus | reverse complement strand
CACACAAACTGTTTATAGATGGTCTAAATCAACAAGTACAGCACAGAAAAAGAGACTCATAGTGCCAGGAATAATGCTTCTTAACATAACTTAATTCTAACTTATATATAAAAAAATAAACCTACTTCAATAGCTTCTCCGACAACTACTAGTAATTCTCTGACAACTACTACAATACTGCCCCCTATGTACAAGAATATAACTACTACAATACTTCCCCCTATGTACAAGAATATAACTACTATAATACTGCCCCCTATGTATAAGAATAAAACTATATAATACTGCCCACTAGGTATGTTAAAATAACTACTATGCCATGTAACACCACCAGCCACTCCCCCCCAGTATACATCCAGCCCCTCTCTTTAGAGCCAGCCAGTCCACCGGTATACAGACAGCCCCCCTAGTATATAGGCAGCCAGCCCCTCCCCAGTATATAATGAGCATGACCCCCCAGTATATAGCCAGCCAGCCCCTCCCCAGTATATAGCCAGCCATCCAATAAAGACAAAAAATGTAACTGCTGCTGGCAGCATTTAAAAGGTACAGAGCCAAACCAAAACTCCTGGCCGACGTCTGGGTTCAGGGACCTGACATTGTGGTTCTGGTCTGCTATCAATATTTGGGACCTTAAACCCTAACTGTTTGAAGGCAAGCTCATGGTTTAGGGCCCTCAAGGATACTGACCTACAAAGAAAGATTACAAAAAGTTACCTTTCTCAACATCCTCTTACTAACATGTTGCTTTGATTCTATTCTCCCTCTCTCCCTTATTTTGCAGGGTCCTGTGCAGCTCTCCCACTTTACCATCATTTTCTCCTAAAGATTCTGCACAGCTCAGAAAAACAAAGTAATTAGCCTTGCATTCCACATTAAAAAAACATAAAATGAAATCTTCCGAATTGCGATAGAAAGAAACCTAACAATTATTCAAACATTCATTAATGAAATTATAGCAATTAAATGCAAATGCCTCCATTCTTCTTCATTATTGTGACCGCGCTGCAGCTCCTCTCACAAGTGACATCATAACGCTGGGCATACAAGTCATGTTCAGCTACGCCTCATCGGTGCGGGAAACAGTCTTTACTCTCATCATGTTAAGAGACACATGAGGAATTACACTTTTAAGGCTTCATAATGGGAGGCTATGAGCAGAAATCCTTAGTAAAATCTTTAGCGGTTGCTTGGAGCGTCTGCTTGCCTTATCTTGTAAATGTAAAATGTATCAATAACGGATCCATTGTGTTACGGTCAGGTGTAATAAGAAGGATGCAAACACTTGTGCAAATAGTGCCGTATATTGAAAAACATAACAGCTTAAGAATTGGGAGCTCCGGCTAGAGTGAATAATTTCTTTTCTCTATTCTTGGACCTATAGTAAGACGTTGTGGTCCAGTCTTGTACTGTGAGTAGCTCCATGTGGGCGAATTGTGCACCACCCATAATTGAAATAGCATTTTCATATACTGATATTTTATAGACTGGAAAATGCTGTCATGAAGGTAAAAGAGGGCAATCAGCAGTGAGCGAATAATAATTGATATACACTTAGAGAGATGTGGTACAGGCTCTGCCAGTGCAAGAACAGACAACACGTTTTTTTCTGCGCCACATTTATCACTGGGATGGTAAATTCTGGTGCAGTTTTAAACTGTTGTGTTCTACTTTACACCTTCATAGAATTGTTCTAAACTGTACGTCACAATGCGGTTTCCACACGCCCACGCCCCTTTCCAGGAGACCAGGCCAATATTACTGGACATGCCCCCTTAGTGGGACAAGTCTGAAAAGTGTTGGGAACCGGCCTAAAAGGCTTGAACCAGAAGTTCGAAAAAATTGGCATAAAAGATCTCTCCCACTGTATGAGCAGGATTTTTTTTTCACATCCTGATTATTTTTATTGTAGTGGTTTATATTGGATGATGATAACACGATAGATAGATGGTATCACACTCAAAAACATGTCTTACATGTGCTCCACTTTTGTAAGACAAAATTCTTTCTCTAGACATTCATAAATACTAGAGATGTTCACATACCACATGTTTCTGTTGCAGTAATAATTCCCCTGTGCTGTTATCAGTTGTTGTTATTTTGTTTGGTTAATATATTAAGAAATACGGGGGTAACATATGTATATGTTATATATACAGTTCTATGTCTGTATTTAGAGTTCCACTGCAGTCAGATTCATTAAAGTGGCTTTGGCCCTTGATAATTCTGCTGGCAGTTTCTTTGCTATGTCCCCTGAAAAGTCACATAAAACTGGTGTACATCTGCTTGCGCCTAAACGGAAATTTGTGCCAAATCGCAAATCATGAATTCGTATTGGTAAAACTAGTCTATGCAAATAATGAATATGTTACATGCAGGGTCTATGTGAAAGTGACCTTGCGCTGTCCTTCTGGGGCAATGGAAAACAACATTTGTACCACAACAACACCAAAACAAAGTCAAACATAGACAAAAAGCCCAATAATAAATTACACCCAATATGTCTTACGCAATTTTTGTGATTTTAACACACTTACAGCTTACTGATTCATTGGGGGTTTCCGTTTTAGAAGAGTAATGAAAACTAAAAATAGGAGGAGTAATGCCCAACAGGTAGATTAAATTATATAACGGCTGATAACAAAGACACTGACATTGTTTTCTGTATCTAAGGAGATCCAAAAGACCTCACCCAAATATCTTTATTTTATAGGTTCAGAAAAATAGGTTGGAACTTGGTTGATACAGGGAGAAGTAATGGGTGTTAATGGCTGGTACAAGTAATAGAATAACATGTGGCAGATGACACATGATAACATAACGTCAATATCTTGTGTGCCAGAACTAAGTAAAAGCTCAGTTGTCTAAAGTTGGACTTAAAACAAAGAAATTTGGCGCCTCAACCAGCATTTGTAAATGTAAGGTCTTTTGTTGACTTTCCGTTGACTTTAATGCATCTTTATTTCATTTCATACATTCGCTGTTTATAGTGGAATAATAGATTTTGTTTGCTATACTATTTTTTCTGCTTTTGATAATGGAAAGAAAAACTGAAACTGCAAAAGTGTAAACTTTGCCTTAAAGGACATGGAGGCAGAAAGTCCCATAAAAAAATAAATGGACACATTTACTAAAAACAGTTAAAACTGTACTATATGCAGTTAGCCTTTGTAGTGTGCAAGGTGTGCCACATTCATGATTTGTGGCACACATTCTTCATGAATCTGCTGCTCCCTACACTGCCCTGACACGTTTTTTTGTTGCACCTTCAACATGGTTTGTGCAACACACTTCTCTTCATAGTAAATGTAGTGCATGGTCTGAATGAGCACTGAAACGCCCCTTTCAGTGACAAAATTTGTGTCACATGAAGAATAGTGTATAACTAAGGACATCATTAGGTGTGAAACGTGTCAGATGGCACCGTACATTCTCATGGATATACATTATTAGAGTGCTTTTTATCCTGGATCAATAAAGAAAATTCCACTTTTTTACTTGAACAGTAAGTGGTGACCCAATTGTTTTTTGTTGACTGCAGTCATCTGCCATTTCTGGAAGGTCACCGCTGGTGGCAGTAGTGACCTTCCCTGAAAGGACATTACTGCTCACACTACAGAGAGGCTGATACTGTAGGTATGGGATTTATTGTCTAAATTAAGCCAGTGCCTAGGCGGTAAAAAAAGAAACACCATGGGGGGGTCATTTATCTTATCTCTGTTTGTTTTGGCTAGTTTTTGTATCTGCTTCTTTGGTCATTTATCAATCTCACTTTTTCTTTGTGTTAAATGTTTTTTTTTTTTTCAGATTGCTTTACGATACATTACGAATGCCGAAAAAAGTCGCACAAATGTCTCAAGTAATTTTTTTCCATTTTGTAAGTTTTCCTTAAGTATCTTTTCATTTGGAGTTTTTTGCACAAAAAATGTCAATAATTTTAGACAATTTGAAATGATGAATTTCGTTTGCAACTTTTAGCACATCTGGAATCGAAGATAAATGTGTCTTACTGATAATAAAACAAATGTCCAGTGGACATTTCAAAATGTCCCCAAAAAGGCACAAAAATTGCAATGTGCCTAAAATTGTCTCAAAAGATGAAAAATAAAGATAAAAGACCCCCCATAAATGGGATGAAGATAACAGTGAATTGAAGTTACAAAATATTAAGAAGCAACCACATATTTTCATCATGAAGGTGTCTTACCGTATTTTCCACACTATTACAGAAGACTTCCAACTCTCCAAGGTTGCCTACTCCGATCTCCATGATTAATAGGACAGCAGACCGGATTCTAATTATCTGACTGATATTATGACAGAATGAATTACAATGATTTCACTAATGACCTTATGACAGAATGAATCATCATTATATCACTGACAATGTGGCAGCATCACACAGATATTTCATTTATTCCTTCATTTATTTCTTCATAAAACATAACAAATAAGGTAAATGGAGCATATGGAATAGTAAAATGTTTCCATGAGACTTCCATTATGGATCAGTAAATAGAAGGTGGGATACATTGACAATATGAAACTTGCATGTAGGTTTGTTCTTAAGTTGAATTTGTATGTAAGTCGGAACCGTATACTTTATAATTGTAACTCCAGACAAATTTCTTTTGGTCTCTGTGACAATTGGATTTTAAAAATGTTGGGTTGTCATAAGAACCAGGATTAACAATAAACCTTCATTACAGACGCCTCTGATAACTGTTACAACTGTTTATTGTAGCCTAGGACTAAAGTACAGTAAATTACCAATATCCAGTGGTCCGTTTGTAACTAGGGGTCGTATGTAAGTCGAGTGTTCTCAAGTAGGGGACCGCCTGTATATACAGTATATGGTAGCTTTTAGTGTGGTAGATGTAGGTGTTTAAACCAAACATGAAGATACATTCAGCCCAGTTAAGAACACCTTATACCCTCAAGGTTTTCCTGGTGGCAGGGTGCTGATGATCATTTATTTTAGGTGGTCTATGGTACTCCTCCAACCACAACGTGATATTATTAAACCAATCTCCAGCAATCATGACACTAAGGCCCAGTTCACATCTAAATTGGGAGATCTGTTTTTTTTCTGATGATGTCACAACGTGAACGCTCTAGTCTGCTACATCCCCTCTATTCTATAGCGGGAGTGCAATAAAAATGTAAACCACAATAAATTATATTAAAATGACACCTTTTAGCATAATTAGTTTCTACAATTCTGCTGACAGATTTCCTTTAAATACACCATCATGTCTCAATGTAAGATTAAGTATAGTACAGTATGTGGTGGGAATTCCTTGGGCCCGACTAAAGTTACTACTCTGATACGTATTTTTCCATCCATACATTTATTGTTTTCTTGCAGACCAACTTAAACTTGATGGACTTTTTTTCAACCTCAGCTTTGACATTGCTATATCTTTTACTGGTGGGCTGGGGGGTGGCTATGAAAAAAATAAACCTAAACGCTCTATCCATCACTGCTGTGCCTGCTCTGACAACTTGCGGCAGCCTGGGACGCCTCATATCTCCTACCCCAGCGCCTACTACAGCGAACAACACATTTAAATATGATTCTCAGAAAGATTTAATTAGTAGGAAACATCAAACCCAAAATTGTGATATTAAAGACAACAATATAACTACTGAAAAATGCAAAACCCCATACAACTATTGACAGAAAAAAAAAAGTTGTAGCTTATAGAAGGCATTGATAGAAAAAGATGAAAAATGGCCTGGGCATTACTGTGGCAAACAGGTGTGAAGATAAGGAATATCTAGTTTATCCAGGAATAACTACTGATGCCCTATTCTCTGGATAAATCATTGGCTAGGATAAAGTGGGGGACAACTGACCCATGTAAGAACCAGCTTCTAAATAAAGTGAGCCTTAGGCAGTTGACTCCCATTAAGAGCCTGTAGTGATGATTTCTGGCTACTATAGGGGCCAACTGCTTGCAGATCTGTGTTATTTGTCATGGCGCAGGTCCATCAATAAACTATTAATGACCTATTCTGAGAGCAGGCTATAAGTACCAGATATACTCAGGTATAAGCCGAGGTTTTCAGCACAATTTTTTGGGCCGGGACAGCCCTATTCGGCTTATACTTTAAAAATAATAATCTTCTATACTTACCCTCTGGCGCTTGCTGCAGCTCCTCTTCTCATGGTTGCTCCTGGCAGTGCCGGCAGAGAAATGCCTATGTAATTAGCGATTACACATTATGACGTGGCAGTGTCACCACCTGCTGACATCATAATGCGTGCACAGGCAGAGTGCATAGACGTGTCTCTGCCCACACTGCCGGGAAGAACCAGGAGGAGCCGGGATGAGAAAAGGACTACCAGTGGATAAGTATATACGTTTATTACTTTTAAAGAGGCAGCTTCTGGGTATTTGATTAATGAGTGGGGGTCGTACTTGGCATTTAATGAATGAGTGGGGGGAGCCATACTGGGCATTTAATTAATGAGTGGCGGCCATGCTTGTCATTTAATTAATAAGTGGGGGCATACTAGGCATTAAATCATTGAGTGGGGGCCACACTGGGCATTTAATTCATGAGGGGGGCCATTCTGGGCATTTCATTAATGAGAGGGGGGCCATAGTGGCCATTTAATGGATAAGTCGGGGCCATGCTGGGCATTTCAGTAATGAGTGGGGGCTATGCTCGGCACGATTGAATTAGTGAATGGAGGCTGCTGCTGGACATTTTATTGATGAGGGGAGGCTGCTGGACATTTTATTAATGGCTGTTCATTTTATTTAAGAGTAGTTAGTAGCTGCATTTCCCACCCTAGGCTTATGTTCGAGTCAATAAGTTTTCCCAGTTTTTTTGTGGTAAAATAAGGTACTGGTGTTGGCTTATATTCGAGTATTTACGGTACTTAGTTCTCGGAACCTCTTTTAAATGCATTAAATGCACTACCTTTTATACTATCATGAGACAAGTCACACATCATCACACATTATACAGTATCTGGTGGTTACAAAAGGAGCAACAAAAGATTTCACCAAATTTCCTTTGGCGATATCCAGATTTTCTGTGTAAATTTCCTGTTGCAAATTCAGTAAGTGTGAAAATACTTTTTCATAGCTGAAAAATAAACATGAACACCAAGGCAGCCTGTAGACAACACAGACTAAGAGGACCAAGAAATGATTTGTTTCCCAAATGTTATCGTTCCATCAATAGAAAGCAATAACGAAATACAATAAATATCAAGATTATATCACATCAAAGTCTTTTTACTCCACATTTCTATAGGTGGTTACAGTACTTCCTCTGTACAGATACAAGTATTTACATCTTGGTTGGTGCTGTAGTTGACAAGCTTATGGCCATTTGAGATTTTCTACTTCCATGGATTGTAGCGTGTTTTACTCTTTCTCTCTGGAACTTGTCTGCGATTCCCATCTTGAAAGCATCACAAGCTGTGGCATGACAAGGAGATGGTATCCTACACCAAACAACATACAAAAGGTTAATGCAGTTTACAACGCATGGGCAAAGACAAGCATGCAGAGTAAATCAATACAACATTGTGTTTTGATCCTTTACATGTTGGTTTAATAAAATCCCCATTTGCATGTCATACATGATAAGGAAACATGACAAGAGTGTAAAAAGGAACTTGTATAGATCATGCTGCAGCCTAATAAACCTTGTACCATTACCAAACTGAATATCTATGCACAGTATAAAAGTGATGAGAGCAGCATTATTATGGCTTGCACAGCTTGTTTATCTGACAATTAGAGACAAAGCCAATTAGCATTTTATCATTTAGGGAACTTACAGCCATATGCATGCATGTGGCCAGAATTTTGGCTAATGGTAACTGTATTTGAATTAAATTTTTAAGTTATAAATGAGGTCATCTGAGAAACAGGACTATGGAACCGAATATCAAAATTAAGTTTTTTGGCAGCTGTGTCCATGATTACCATTGGTTACAGGGGTTGATTAAATCTCTCATAAAATATAAGTCAGCCCTTGAAAGCTGGAAAATAAAGAATATATATATACACATATACCAGTGCTCATGAATATTTTAAAGGGAAGCTGTGATTGTTTGCCATGGGCAACCAGAAATATTCTGACTTTCAGACAGCTTGATAAATCAGCCCCAATGTGTCACCTGGCACATTACCATGGAGGCCAATTGGTCACTTGCTGTTACTATACAAGTTCTGGCTTATGGCTGCAATGGTCCTGTCCAAGCGGCAGAGGATTACAACATTTGGACTCTTATCCTTCATTTACCTTGGACTGTCTTTTATGGGTGTAGGGGGGAGTAAGCCTTTAAGAACTCAGATTTTTTCTTCTAAAAAAGAACATTATGACATAAGGGCAGATTTATCAAGTGTCTGGAAGTCAGAATATTTCCAGTTGCCCGTGGCAACCAATCACAGCTCAGCTTTCATTTAACCAGAGCTCATGAATATTTTAAAGCTGAGCTGTGATTGGTTGCCATGGGCAACTGGAAATATTCTGACTTTCAGACACTTGATAAATCTGCACCATAGTGTACTAGGTGGTGCCAAGCCACAAAGTTTAGGAGAACCACTTAGTAATCGCACATATATTACACAAACATTGCATCTGCACACATATGTATGGTATGGATCCTGTAAAGGAATATTACAATAATTTTGTTGTTCTAAAAAGCTGGCCATCTCATGAAACATCTTATAAAGATAATAAAAACCCCAAAACATAAAAACGAGAACTATTGTGCGGGATAAAACCAAGAGAGATGCAGCAATAATCCAATGCTACCCCCTCTTCCCCTTTCATTATTGATGTCCCTACTGAACATCTAAAACATCTCAAAATGGCAATAGAAGAAGTTTCAGCACACAGTGGGAGAGGGGAAGTGTTCCTGCACAGTGTAACATCCTGCGAAGATTCAGCACAGAGGGGTTCTGGTAACTCCCTCAGAGCCCTTCTGCCTCATTAGCATCATTTTAAGGAGACCATGGATAACAAACTCATGGATACACTGCCTGTAATTATGAGTAAGTGTCCCTGGTTTATCAAGATGTATTTTGATGGTAGATTTCCTTCAAGGTAAGCAGTCTGAAGCTATATACAAAAACAGAAGGAAACAAAACTGTGGATACAGGGCACAAAGCTTATATACACGAACAACTTTAATAAAGTATATTACAAAGATTAAGATTAAAATTGTTATTTGCATTGTTCATTTATGTCACTAGGGTAAAAGTTTAGATAAGCTTTAAAGGAATCAGTCAAAGTTGCCCTTCATTTTAGGAATTGCTAATGGGACCCAGCTACATATTGGCTTTTTTAGTTCATACTTAGCTCTCACTGTAAAGATACTTTTTATATATTTCATACTTTGTGACTTCCTGCTCAATTTTATATAAATTCATTGCACATAAAAATGAGGGTTATTACAGGACCCTGAAACCTGTGAACCAATGTCCCTTGGACTGCTCTTACCTCTTTCTAGGAGCTGACAGCCTTTTGAAAACATCATCTTTACTGCTTTTCTTTTTGATCGGAGTTGAAGGTTGTGGATCAACTAGAATGAGTGAACAGATATTTAGAGTTTTTGTAGAAATGGTTCAGAGTATATTTTCTAATGTTCATGTAACTGCTTAAATCATAAGTGTAACTTCAACCACAAGCTGTTGGAATTCAGGTGAATGCTAGAATGGTATTGTTAGTGGATTAGACATCTTCTCCATTTTTCTATCCAAAGGTAAAATTTACCATGAATAAATAAATGTGTTTTCTCTGTAACTTTCTCTTGCCTCAGAAGTGACATCCTTTGGTCCACTAAGGCGAGGTGCTTACATCTTACATTTTGAGATAAGTGAGGGCTGTAGAAATGCCTATGCATATGTAGGGCAACAATGGTCCAGTTCCCCCTCATAGAGAGCTGCCAGGTAAATTGATTCATTCTGAGGCACCATGAGAAAACAATCTATTTGACTTCCACCAAAGCTTTGTCTATAATGTATACAAAAGATTGGACTTGCATGAATCCACCAAACTTCTCTCCCCAATATTTGCCATGGTTTGAGAGTCTACCGATTGTGAGAAGAGATTGCAGTGTCAGTGTCTTGGTCTGTTTACTGCGAACCAATAACAGTTGCATAAATTGTATACTGGCTATGCTAGGTCCTACAACTCAGATCTAGTCTCTCAAATGGGACTGAGCTAAAATTAGCTCAAGTGACCAATAAATCTGATGCCAGAGACCTGTGACTTGCTGATCCATAAAATATTAATACGTTATGCTTCTCCTCCGACTCACAAGTGGAGCTGGTGACACCTTCCTGTAACACCCACAACAGAGATAAGTTCAATACTGTGTGAATGCAGGCACATCTGGAACGCACCTCCCCAAGCCACTTACCTGGGGAATCTGATCCTCTTCTGGCAGCCCCAAGGTCCTATATGTACCCTGAGGCTGCCCGATGCTCAAAGACGTCATGCTGAAGGATGTGGCTTTAACTAACTAAGCATGCATCAGCATGCTCAGTTACATTACACTGGGCTGTAATACAGTGTCCCGTGGATAGGGCCTAACTTTTTTGATGGGAAACCCCCTTTAAAGGGCTAAGAAACTTCTTAAAAGTAGTTTTATGTGTGTTGAGAGTTTTAGTTTGTATTATGGGGTTATTTATGGGATTTTACTATTATTTATGCCTCTCAAAATCACTTAAAACCTGAACTGGAGTCTTGGCGATTTCAATGAAAGCATGAAAAATTTCACCTAAAGTTCCGAAAGCCTCCTAACATCCTTTAAAATTAGAGAAAGAATTAAAAAAATACATCAAAACATAAGGCAGACATTTGGTAAATGTTAGTTACCAAGTTTTATTGGGGGTAGACTATGGGGCACATTTACTATGGGCTTTGCGCCAGTTTTCGGTCAGACTTTGCACGTTCTTTCTAGTGGAAACTGCTTGAACAGTATCTGCACACCAAATGTGTCACACGCGACACCATATGACTAAAATTACGGGGTGTTCCAGTGCTCAGTCAGACCGTGCGCCCGATTTAACATGCAAAGTCTGTCACAGACTTATTTTGTCATTCTGACATATGCCTTCACCTTTACTAATTTTTTGCATCACTGTTTTTGGTTTTTGACCTGGTTTGTTGAAATTCGCCTTATATCATCTATAGTGTGGGCTTGTCTAGGGATTTGGCAAGAAGGCTGGAGCAGAGGTTGTGGTAAGCTTCCCTGTGTTGACACATTTAGTACCTGATACCAGTGTTTAACATATTCCAGACAAAGTGTTAATCCAACCTCTCAGTAGGATAAGCTCTTCATGTATTTGATCGGGAAATCTCAGAGAAATAAATGCTCATGAAGAGCACCTACCTGGTATGCGTCTAGTAACAGCACGTTCCCTGTAACCTGGCAAATAGTAATCAAGTTTCCAGTTTAGATCCCAGCGACTCCTCTCACCCTGACATAGAGTAGATACAGGAATATGTTACACAGGATAGATGGTAGATGGTGGATATAATATATTGTAATATAAAGGTTTTCAGGTGATAGGAAATGAATAGAAAGGGGCAAAAATTTGCCAGGTAGGTTGTTTGGCAGACAATAAAGCAATATACAGTAGTACTTAAAAAGTCTTTCTACAAGGTTCCAAGTTTATGTAAGTATTTATATACTGGTTCTCCTCAGCTGAATCCCCAGTGCAATTTTTTCTTAATTAATTTTTTTTAAATTGGCACCATTATTTTTTGCTACCAATGCAAATAACACTGATATATTTGAATGAAGTAAGTGGAGTGGCATCATATGCAGCCTTACCAAAGTTTCCATTTCATACATAATTTCTTCTATATTGTTGCTTGTTTTCTGAACATCTTGCTTGGTCAGTATGGGCTTTTCTCTTCTGGGTGTGTAGCAGTGACATCGAAGCTGGACAGAATGAAAATAGCAAAGTGCTGAAACTAATTGGGATTATAGTAAATGAATGTGTTTACTATAAAATAGAAAGTAATGTTAGTACGTCACCTCTTAGGGACCAGGCCATTTTAGTGCTTTGCAATTTTTTATTTTTCACTCCCCGTATTTAAAAATCCATAACTTTTTGATTTGACCATATACAGATTTGTATGTGGGCTTGTTTCATGCCCAACAAATTATACTTCCTAGTAACGGTATTACATTTTATGTGCCCTGTAATCGGAAACTGGAAAAAAAATTCAAAATGCAATTGATTGCACCATTATTTTGTGTGTTTTTATGCCTTTCACTGTGTGCCAAAAGAATATATGGGAGGTATTATTTGGAGCACAATCACAGGGATACTTAATTTATATAGGTTGTTATCATGTTTTAATAGATAAATAAAACCTTTTGCAAAAAACAATGGGGCACATTTACTAAGGGTCCGCACGGCGTATTTTCGTTGGGTTTCCCGGCTATTTCAGCCGCATTTAAGTGGGGCTTTTGGCACACACGACCGGATTTTTGCACAATCGCACCAACTTCCATTCAACACAAATCGGGGGCGTGGCTGACGGACAACCCCACTGATTCGGACTGAGCGCAGGATTTTCAATTCAGACAATGCACTCACATACACCAGGAAGAAGAAGGTGAACTCCGGCGGACCTCAGCCGGGAAGCAATAGATGCAGGAAAATGGACGCACAATCTTGAAGAATCACGCCAGACTTCATCCTCATTGGAGAACGCACCTCGGGGATCGCGACAGGAACGGGCAAGTAAATTTGCCCCAATGGGGCTCATTTACTAAAAGTCCAAACGCCGCACTTTCGTCGAGTTTCCTGAATATTTCTGTTGTGTGCCGGCTTGCACGCAACAGAAATTCTTGTGTCGCAAGATCAAGCACTTACATGCACCAGGAAGAAACAGGTGAACTCCAGTGGACCTTGGCACAGCAGCGACACAGAAAGGAACTCGGACGCACGATCTTAGTGAATCGCGCCAGATCTGAATGCACGTCTGGTTCTTATGACAAACCAACATTTTAAAAATCTAATTGTCAAATTGACCAATTGTCAATTGTCCATTTGTGACCAAAAAAAAATTGGGTGGGGTTACAATTATAAAGGGTATGGTTCCGACTTTCATACTTATTCCACTTAAGAACAAACCTACGGAACCCATCTTGTACGTATCCCAGGGACTGCCTGTACTTACTATTATTTTTTGAGAAAATCTTGTCACCAGTTTATTTCTCTAACTGCTTTCAATGATGATAGGGATAAGAACATTATGGCTCTTAGCTCACTGATGTGGAATCGCAAAAGGGCAGACACAGAAGCACTTGGGTTTGATTCTTCATGTCTACTTGGGTCTTCTTGTCCTAATTCTTAACATAGTTATCTTGAAAAGCTTTAAGTGTGCAGTGAAAATCTCATTTAAAGGTGAGCAGGAGAGCAGAGAGAGGCCATAAAGTCAACCACCATGCATGTGTGATGGATAGAACTGTGAATGACACCCTGCAGATAGCTACTATATGAGATGCATAGACATTGCAAAACCAGTAAAAGTTAAATTAAAAATTTATGTTAAAAAAGGTTTTTAGTAAACAATGATACCCCAAAGGGTGTCTATACAGCCTAGATTTCTGAATGCCTGACAAAAGAGCAGCATCAATACCTAGTTAAAGTAAACCTCATAGCCATGACAAATAGTTAGATTTTTACTCCCTAATAATAATAGTGGACCCATTCTGGTCTGCTATCTGTGCTGACATGGAGTACGGGTGTTAACTGTTAACCCTTCAATCGCCACCGCCAAAACTATTGCCATGTTGGCTTGGATTGTCAGCCCCCCCCCCCCATGATGTCATTGGGAAGCGGCGATCTGTTGCCATGACAGCCTCAGGTCACAAAAGACCCAAGGCAGTCTTATTTCACACAGTGTATTGAAATGTGTGATTTGCATATTGTAATAGATGGGGGCACATGTATTATCGCATCTGCACCAAAAAAATGCCGGGATTTAATGTTTTTTTGGCGCAGAACTGTTGCGGATCATTTATAATGAGTTTGCGCCAGAAAGAACAGATGTTTCTGACTATCCCGACTCCTCCGTCTTTTTATGGCGCAAGTGGGCCTAACGTTTCCTCATTATCCTCCACATTTATGTGTATTTTGTCTGTTTTTGTCCTGTTTACAGGATAGACCAGGTAAAAATTGGTCTGAGAGAAAAATTAAGGCGCAGTCCATGAAAGATTTTGGCGCACACTTGATTACTGTCGGCATTTTTCTGACGCATGACTGATTAATTCCGTCTACCCAGTAATCACTAACAGCCGTGTACCACTTTAATACATCGGCTCTGCTTTGCGGAGACTGATCTCCGATGCCGACAGTCGTCCTTGCGGCACAATTAGTAAATCCCCCCCAAGGTGTGGAAAATCCTCAAATACTGCCATACTGTAGCATGGCAGCATATGGTAGGATCAATCAGACAACTTAGGGTTAAAAGTACCCTAAGGGGGGTTCTAAAAAATAGTAAAAAATTAAATAAATAAAAAAAAGTCTATAAAAAATGTAAAAAAAAAATTCTAATCACCTCGTTTCCCTACAACTGATATAAATATAAATAAACAGTAAAAATCATAAACATGTTAGGTATTGCCGTGTCCCAAATTGATCTGATCTATCAAAATATAATAACAGTTATTCCCGGATTTTAACCCTGTAACCTCAATCAAACGTGATCAAAAGTCCACACAGTCCTCAAAATGGTAGCATTGAAAATATCTTCAAAACTCACAAAAATTGACAACACACACAGAACCGTACACTAAAGTATGATCATACTGACCCAAAGAATAAAGAAGACATGTCACATGTCACAGTGAAAGCCGTAAAATACAAATCCACAAGAAAATAAGGCAAATGCATTTTTTTCACCAATTTCAATGCATTTGGAATTTTTTTTCCTGCTTCCCAGTACACTGCATGGAATATTAAATACCATCACTATGAAGTGCAATTTGTTTTGCAGAAAACAAGTCCTCATACAACTCTATTATGGCTTCTTGAAGGGGGGGGGGGTGAAAAATGAAAACGCAAAAACAAAAAAGGGCCTGGTCGTTGTAAAGCGTGCACCTGGGAAATCACTTATCAATGCTCTATACAAATTCAACTTTCAACAGAAATAGTCTTATTCCTTATGTTACACATTCTTTATTTGTGATTTTTGTATGGTTTGTTGAACCTGTTGGTCTTGACAAATGGCAAAAGAACCACTTGTGGCTCAAAATATTTAGTTCAGAATCACAATATACATTGATTTTTAACATGTAGAAATAAAGAAGAATCTTAACTATATCAAGGATCTTCCATTATTTGTTACTACTGGGGGTTTATGGAGAAGGAGTAATGTCTAAGCAGGGTTGCACCAGCCATGAGGTGAGTTGAGCCTCCTGCCTCAGGCAGCGTCAGCTGCTGCAAGATGAGGGGGCAGCATCAGGGACACGGTTATCTTCTACAAAGCACTTCAAGGTCTCTTCACACCAGCCAGAATGGGTTTGAGACACTGCATGGAGAACCCACTTACTAAAAAAATTACTTGGATGCAGAAGCTACCATTCTATAGCTACATATATAAGCATTAAATAAAATACATAACCTAACACAGTATCACAAGTAAAATGTACTAGCCTGTGGGCAGGACTAAATGGGACATAATTTAAAAAATGTATGGTATAAATCTTATTTCCATAGAAAGTTCCTGAGCTTTCAATAAAATGTTTACATCTATAATACAGTGTGTACAATTAAAGAGGTCTTCACACAAACACAAGTTAGGCTCTATCCACGGGATATCAGTGGCGGTCTCAGTGCTAAGAGCCTCACAGATCGCGAAAACGAGGGGTCCATCAGACTAATGGAGCAGACGGCCACAAATGACCGTTCTGCTCCATTAATCTCTTTGAAGCTGATGTAAATTGCCAAGCGCTCATTTTCGCGATCTGTGGGGGTCTCAGCACTGAGAACCCCCCACCCCCACACTGATCAGCAAGGTAGGCCCTATCCCGTGGATAGGGCCTAACTTGCGTTAGTGGGAAAACTCCCTTTAAGAAATCATTGTATACTTTATTTTCTGAATCTTTAGCAGTCTCCTTCTGGAGGAAGGAGACTAGCTACTCACTTGTCCCCCTTCCCTTCTTCATAGACTTTCATGTAGTCTCTGTGACCTGCAGTCTACAATAATTCTCAGAAATTGGTAAAAGGAAATGACCACAGATCACAACAAAAGTCACGTTTACTAACTTTTTAACAGAGTTTGCATAAATCAATAGTAAATTGAATCTTAAGTGGATTACATGGACGTAAACTGGTTGTTTTTTTGGCTTTTGAACTGTTTACAACTTCTTCACAAATTTTGGAATCATGAACAAATTAAAGACTCATTTATTTTACTCAGTTTGAGGCTCCCAATTAGCTCTCCTTCGCGTTACTTAAGGGTGGAAGTGAAGATTTGGCCCTGGAATTCACGAACAAGCAGCCACGCTGTAATTCATCCAGACTGCTTAAAGGAAAAAAAGCTGAACTAAATAAGAAGCGTGCAATGTTGAGACGGTGGTTGTGCACAGGAAATTTTCAGTAAAATGAAAACAAATTGCTGGTAGTAAGGCATTTGTCACAGTCTGATTACTTGGCAGTCACTGTGGGAGCTCCAATTTGTCAAGATACATCAGGAGAATAGGAGACGGTTAAGGCCGGACAATGTTATTTGCATGTTCATTTTATAATAATCAATAAATGTAGGAGTTTCCAAATGATGTTCATTTGAAATAATTTGCCAGAGCATGGTGATCCTCAAAACTGGAAAAAAAAACATGTTTTCCCATCACTTACAATAGTTGGCCATGCTATTAGATATGGATGTCACGATGACATATGTTTCCGGATACAAGCTTGGCAGATCTTTTATTTCTCTGTAAAAGCACAATTGTTTTCATGTTGGATTATCTTCAGTCTTAGTTCTGCACTTGTATGATTTGCACAATGTGAACCATTAAAGGGTTATTTCCATTGTAGGGGTTCAGCTCAAATGTGGGGGTCGGCAATGACAAAGCTCTCATGGACAGCAGGATTAAAGTTGAAACTGTGCATTTATTCCAGCAAAAACAGCAGTAATAATAATAATAATACTTTATTATCCCAAACGGGAACTTAAAGTGTCACATCCGCAATACATCAATCAACAAGACATCACATATATAAAATACAAAAAAACGCACATAAAAAACATAGAAAAACACACCAATAAACGTAAATATAAATTTCATTAGAGATTCAATAAATAATTAATTAAATGAATTATAAAAAGTAATAAAATAGTGCCCTTCTTTCCAATAATCATACATTCTAAAACTTCCCTATTTTACCCCTAATTGCGGTATTTGACATCTCAAGAGCCGCCGGTATAAAAGTCTTTTTGAATCTCTCCGACCTGCAACGCAAGAGAATGAAACGGGAACTAAAACCACTAATCTGCGCCTGCAGCACGCCATGCATCGGATGGTCACAGTTATTCATGATTTTTTCCAATTTCTTTAATATCCCACACTGTACAAGTTTCTCCCATCTATCAAATGGCAAACCTACTATCGAGGAGGCTTTCTTAATTATTTTATCCATCTTTTGACAATCCCTACTAGAGATACAATTGCCCCAAGCCGCTAGGGCAAATGCAAATGCGCTCACCATAACCGTATTATAGAAACCAACCATCATAGTCCTTGGGATGTCAAATGCCCTTAGTCTACGTAAAAAGAACAGATTACTATTAGCACGTCTGGAAACCTTTTCTATATGCTCATGCCAACTTAATTTATTGTCAATGATCACGCCCAGATATTTATAGCTACCAACCTGCTCCACTTCTGTTCCTGCTATAATAAGCGGTTTGGGCATGACGCCCTTTTTCCTCGAAAAATTTATAACCACTTCTTTCGTCTTATTTACATTTAGTACAAGACCATTTGAGCTGCACCATTTGGTAAATGTATTCACTGACTCTCGATATTTACTGTCGTCCCCCTCTGTAATACAGCCCACCATTACCGAATCATCCGAGTATTTCTGAAGAAAACAGCCCGGATCATTTTTCCTAAAATCCGAGGTGTACAGAATAAACAAGAAGGGAGCTAACACAGTACCTTGAGTGGCCCCCGTACTGCACACCACCTCATCAGACCATATGTCACCCAACCTAACCCTCTGCGGTCTGCAGCGCAGATAGGCCATCAGCCATTTAATCATAATCGGTTCTATCTGCATAACCTGCAGCTTAGACTCTAGAAATTCTGGGATGATTGTGTTAAACGCGCTGCTGAAGTCAAAAAAGGTCAAGCGGATCTCTGTTTTGGGGGATTCTAGATGAGCACTTACTCTGTGTAACAGGTTAATTAATGCATCGTCTACTCCTAAGCCACGGCGATATGCAAATTGTAATGGGTCTACAAAGTCCTTCACTGCACTAGATAAGTGGCACATAACCAGTTTTTCTAAAATCTTCATGACCACTGAGGTCAACGCTATTGGTCTATAGTCGTTTAACACTTTCGGTCATGGGACTTTATTTACGGGAACTATAACCGACGTTTTCCATAACGTTG
>CM033648.1:60735999-60984175 GCA_019512145.1 Engystomops pustulosus | reverse complement strand
CAATTGTTTTCATGTTGGATTATCTTCAGTCTTAGTTCTGCACTTGTCTGAACTGCACAATGTGAACCATTAAAGGGTTATTTCCATTGTAGGGGTTCAGCTCAAATGTGGGGGTCGGCAATGACAAAGCTCCCTTGGACAGCAGGATTAAAGTTGAAACTGTGCATTTATTCCAGCAAAAACAGCAGTAACAAACAAAACATCAAATAAAATCCTTGCCTGTCCGACTCTAACTAAACACTTGGTGGCCCTCACTAGCCACTGGAGCTTCTCCCTGCCAGCATGAAACATATGTTCAGTAACCCCGTGTCACTCACGTGTGGCTCTCACACAGTCCAGCCTCTGTGTCTCCAGGTAAAGAGCGACTTCTGAATGCTCCACACCCTTCTTTAAGGGATTGCACACCTGGTGCATTGTTAGACTCATTAGAAACTGGAAGCTTTGGTCTGGAGCAGTGATCACATTTGTCTCCACTCCTGTAATTAGAGTCCTGTACCAGGTCTTCCAAGAGACCAACAAATGGAAAACAGCTTCCAGTTTGACCCAATTCACATTCTGGTTGCTGTAATACACATAAACCTTCATTTTCTCTCCAATTCAATAGTGACTTTGTCACACCATGTATAGAGTAGTAGCAGATTTACTTACCCGGTCCATTCGCGATCCAGCGGCGCTTTCTGTGTGGAGGATTCAGGTCTTCCGGTGATTCACTAAGGCAGTTCCTCCGACATCCACCGGGTGTCGCTGCTGCGCTAAAGTTCATCGGAATGCACTGAACTTCACCAAGCCGGGCCGGGTGCAGGTAAGCACGTGTCCAGCGGCACTTTTTTTGTTTAAATGCGGAGGTTTCTCCGAATCCGTAGGGTTTTCATTCGGCCAGGCCCCCTGATTTCCGTCACGTGCACGCCGGTGCCGATGCACCACAATCCGATCGCGTGCACCAAAAACCCAGGTTAATTCAGGGAAAATCGGAGCAAAACTGAAAAATTTGGGTAACCTACCGTCAAAAACGTGATTCAGGGCCTTAGTAAATGACCCCCACTGTGTCCTGAAAAAGTGCTCCACTCAGCAGTGCCCTGCAGTGTGGTAGCCAGGGCCACCTCTGTGCAAGAGATAATAGTGTAGCAATGCTGCAGCCCCTTCCTTCCTAAGTATTAGGAGGGTTCCCTGTACTGATCATTAAGTGATGACTTGTCCAAGCAATTTACCATCACTTTAAAATAAGATTGGGACAAACATGGACTAATGGACAAAAGAAAAACTGGAAAAAAATAGTTGTGATGAGGACACCCATGGCCATAACTAAAAATCCATGAATCCAAAGGTTACAGTTTAATTTGGGACCTCACACAACTTTTGATCATACCAGCCAGTACCTTTCATTAGCTCACATGACCATTGATGAAGCATTAGCAGCCATGTTTCATTGCCAGGGTCTCAAAAGAGTAGGGGTGCAGTAGAGAAAGCAGTCAGAAATGGCTGATCATCATCATCATCCGCGAAACCCCTCACAGCTGTCCCTGAACAGTGATCGCTGTGATTGGTCAGTAAAATCTGACTGACAACTCATAGCTAAAAAGTTAAAAGAAAGAAAGTATCTTGCCTCAGCAGCTCTGATCTCTTCATTCCTTCCAGGAGATCGGAGAGGAGAGCTGTCTGAAGTGATTTGTGCCCATCACGGTTAAAACTCAGCAGACACACACACCTCCCTACATACTTGTTAACCTTTTATGTTTCCCAGGGGGTCACAGCCCCACTGAGTATAGCTAGCCAGCCCACCCATGCCCCAAGTATAAAGCCATCCAGCCCTTGCCCTCTAGTATAAAGAAAGCCAGCCCCTCGTCCTCCAGTATATAGCCTGGCCCCTGACCCCTAGTATATAGCCAGCCCATATCCCCAAGTATATATCCATCCAGCCCATGCCCTCTAGTATATAGCTAGCCAGACCCTGTCCCCCAGTATATAAAGTTTATCCTAACCCCCAGTATATAGCCAGCCAGCCCATATCCCCCAGTATACGGCCAGCTCCTGACCCCAGTATATAGCCTGCAGCCCCTGACCCCAGTATATAGTTTGCTGCCCCTGCCACCAGTATATAGCCTGCACTTCAACTTTCTGAAGCCCCTTAGCAGGTTGGCTCCCCATCCCTTGTGCTGTGCAGTTGCACGCACCATGACATTAGCTGCTTGCTGATATTATAGTATGTGTGCTGCTATCGGTAAGTGGTTGACATCATGCTGCGTGCCAAGGTACCGCACCAGGGACCCAGAGCAGAAGCCGGAGCATCGAAGGAAGGAAGGAGACCTGCTTGGGGTTATCGGAAAGGTGAGTACAGATTTTTTGATTTTTAACTTGGCTTATACTCAAGTATATATACGGTAAGCCTTTGAAACTTTATATGCAAATATTCCTGAAAATGTCTTAATATATTACTAAATTTGTTGATCTTCTAACATCCTCAAATAATAAAAGGATGTTTTATTATCAAAATTATACCAACATAAAGGGCACATATGGTAAATGTTATTTAGTAATTAATTTGGATGCTTTGACTATTTCTCTGCAAGGCAGAATATTTCAAATAAAAAAAAAATTGGTAAATTTCACATTTTTTCATAAATAATCAAATTGCATATCAATCAAATTTTACAACTATAATAAAGTAAAATATGAAACGAAAAAATCTCAAATTCACTTGGATATGTTGAAGCATTCAAAAGTTATTACCACATAAAGTGATGCAGCTCAGATTTGGAAAATGTGTTAACCCCTTTCCGCACCTTGACGTGATTCTACGTCATAGGATGCGGGTCGTTCCCGCACCTTGATGTAGAATCACGTCATGGCAATCGCCCGGGCTCAGAAGCTGAGCCCTTGCGATCGCGGCGGGATCCCAGCAGTATGCGGTAGCTGGGATCCCGCAGTAACAGCCGGGATCGCGATAGTCGATTGTAGACTGTTTAACCCTATAGGCGCCGTGGTCATAGTGACCGCGGAGTCTATGGTGCATCGGCGCAACTATCGGCACCCTCCGTGCAGGGCACAGAGGTGCTGATCGTTACCATGGCAACCCTGAGTTCTGATCAGGACCCCAGGGCTGCCTATAGTAGCAGCCTGCTAGGATTGTGCACTATGCACGATCTAACAGTGCACCTGCCAGCCTATGCAGAATGCCGCATAATCTGACCGCATAAAAAGTGATCAAAAAGTAAAATGTACCCCAACATGATACCAAGAAAAAGTACAGCATGTCCCGCAAAAAATAAGCTCTAAACCAGTTCTGTAAACAAAAAAATATAAATGTTCTGCCCATTGACATGGCGATACAAAAACAAGCATATTTCTCACAAAATGATTTCTATATTCTGCAATACAAGTTAACCATTAAAAAGCCATATAAATGGGGTATCGCCGTGATCGTGATGACTAGAGATGAGCGAGCACTAAAATGCTCGGGTACTCGTTATTCGAGATGGATATGTGCGTCACTAAAACACAGTGGTCGCAAGTCTGACTCCAAATTGCTCACAATTTACTAGTAGATGCACTGCAACAACTACAGCCACCAGCAGATCAACCAGAAATCAAATATATATAACGCTACTGTAGGCGTAATTAAGACGTTTGTATTCTCCTATGGCTATTTTCTAGCCAAGTATTACAGCACACTACTATGCCAGATGAGATGACGCTGAGTTATGAAAAAAATAAACGTAAAATAAAAAGAAACTGGCAGACTGTGCCTAATTCTACTCAAACCCCTAATAAATTTTCCCACTTTGGTGTTTGAGGTGGATAATTTGCGTTCCCTAAACACAGTGGTCGGCAAGTCTGACTCCAAATTGCTCCCAATGTTAGATAGTAGATGCACGCGCAAGTACAGCAACCAGCACGATCAACCGGAAATCAAATATATATAACGCTACTGAGGCGTAATTAAGACGTTTGTATTCTCCCTATGGGCTATTTTTAGCCAAGTATTAAGCACAAACCTACTGATGCCAGATGAGATGACGCTGAGGATGAAAAAAAAAATAAACGTTGTAAAATAAAAAGAAACTGGCAGTACTGCGAATTGAAATACAACCCCGGGCCCCTAATAACATTTTCCCACTCGGTCTGTGCGCTGGATATTGAAGTAACAAAACCACAGTGGTCGGACAGTCTGACTCCAAATTGCTCCCCAATTTGCTAGTAGATGCACTGCAAGCAAGTAACACGCCACCGCAGAATCAACCAGAATCAAAATCTATATAACCTATCACTGTAGGCGAATTCACAGGAACGTTTGTATTCTCACATGCGCTATTTTCTAGCCAAGTATACATTTACAGCACACGTACTATGCGCAGATGACGATGACGCTGCGTTATGAAAAATATAAACGTTAAAATAAAAAGAAGGCCAGACGCCTAGAAACAAACCCGGGCCCTATAAATACAATCGGTCCACATTCTTCGGTCTTTGCGATGAGATTGTGCGTCACTAAAAACACAGTGAGTCGCAAGTCTGATCCAAATTGCCTCCCATTTGATAGTAGATGCACTGGCAGCAGTACAAGCCACCAGCAGACAAACCAGAAATCAAATATATTATACGCTATGTAGGCGTAATTAAGACGTTTGTAATTTCCTAGCTGGCTATTTCTAGCCCAGTATTACAGCACACTACTATGCCAGATGAGATGACACTGAGTTATAAAAAATAAAAAGTAAAATAACAAGAAACTGGCCAGACTGTTGCCTAAATTGAAATACAACCCCGGCCCTAATAAATTTTCCCACTTCGGTCTTGGCTGGAATATGTGCGTCATAAAACACAAGTGGGTCGCAAGTTGACTCCAAATTTTGCTCCCAATTTGATAGTAGATTGCATGCAGCAACGTACAGCCCACCAGAAGCATCAACCAGAACTCACTATATCATACACGCTACTGTAGGCGTAAGTAGACGTTTGTATTCTCCTAGGCTATTTTCTAGCCAAGTATACAGCACAACTACTTGCCAGATGAGATGACGTGAGTTATGAAAAAAAAAACGTAAAATAAAAAGAAAGCCCAGCGACTGTGGCCTAATTGAAACTACACCCGGGCCACTAATTAAATTTCCCACTTCGGTCCTGTTGCGATGGATATGTGCGTCATAAACACAGTGGTCACAAAGTTGACTACGCAATTGCTCCAATTTGATAGTCAGATGCACATGCAGCAAGCAACAGCCACCAGCAGATCAACCAGAAATCAATAGATATAACGCTACTGTGAGTAGCGTAATTAAGACGTTTTGTATTCTCCTATGGGCTAGTTTATAGCCAAAGTTATTACAGCAACTTACTATGCCAGATGACCCTGATGAAGCTGAGTTATGAAAAAACAAACGTTTTACAAATAAAAGAAAACTGGCAGACTCTGCTATTCTACTCAAACCCCTAATAAATTTTCCCACTTTGGTGTTTGAGGTGGATATGTGTGTCACTAAGAGCTAAACACAACGGTAGCAAGTCCCCCTGCTAATTCCTCACAATATGGTACTAGCTGCAAATAAAAAAAAAAAAAAATTATAACGTTATTGTAGCCCTAAGAAGGGCTGTTGGGTTCTTTAAGAATCACTCCTGCCTAACAGTAAGCTAATAGAACACCCTAACGCTTTCCCTGAGCAGCAGCAGCTCTCTCCCTAGCGGCATCCAGACAGAGAATGATCCGAGCAGCGCGGGCAGCGGCTAGTCTATCCCAGGGTCACCTGATCTGGCCAGCCAACCACTGCTATCTACGTGTAAGGGTACCACGTCATGCTGGGTGGAGTGCAGAGTCTCCTGGCTTGTGATTGGCTCTGTTTCTGGCCGCCAAAAAGCAAAACGGCGGGAGCTGCCATTTTCTCGAGCGGGCGAAATACTCGTCCGAGCAACGAGCAGTTACGAGTACGCTAATGCTCGATCGAGCATCAAGCTCGGACGAGTATGTTCGCTCATCTCTAGTGATGACCCATAGAATAAAAGTAACACATTATTTTTATGGTACGGTGAACGTCCGAGGAATGCTAAATGCTAAAAACCATAAACAAGAATTAATGATTTTTTTAACCACCACCAACAAAGAGTTAATAAAATCTGATTATTAGCTATTGAGCCCCCCTGTATTATGTACCTGAAAAGTGGACCTCATCCACAAAAAAATAATCCCCCATATGTCTAAATTACAAAAAAATAAACATTTTATAGCCTGTAAGATATGACATTGCAGATCTGCTCTGAATGGCGCCCCCTTCCCTTCTATGCCCGGCCGTGTGCCCATGCAGCAGTCACCACAACAAATGGGGCATCCTCTGACTCGGGAGACATTGGGTATCAAACTTTGCGGAGTTTTTTGTCTTTAATACTTTGTGACTGTTTAATTTTTGGCCAAAATTAATATATTGTCTAAAAAAAATTACAGCTTGTAAATTAGACCTCCATTTTGTTTTAACCCCTGTGAAGCATCTAAAGGGTTAACACACTTCTTAAAGTTGATTTTTTACACATTGAGGGGTGTAGTTTCTAAAATGGCATGATATATGGGGTTTTACTGCTGTTTAGGCCTCTCAAAGTCAGCTAAAGCTGAGGAGGTGCCTCTAAATAAGGGTTTTGGTGGTTTTTTTATAAAAATGAGAAAAATTGCTCTCAAAATTCTGAACCTCCTAACAACCTAGAAAAGAGAGAGGATGCATAAAACCCTATGACGATATAAAGCAGACATTCCGGAAATGTTAGTTATAAAGTTACTTGGGTGCTATGACTATCTTCCTGAAAAGCAGAAAATTTTGAACTATTTTTGCCAAATTTCAATTTTTTTCATAACTAAACACAAAAGATATCATCAAAACTATCACTTCTATTACTTTGAAGTACAATGTGTGACGGTAAAGCAATCTCAAAATCCCCTGGATATGATAAAGCGTCAAAAAGTTATAACCTCCTATAATGACACAGGGCAAATTTTATAAATCAGGCCTGGTCCTAAAGGTTTAAAATGGCTTAGACACGAAGGGGTTAAACAGGAAGCTTCATTGTTTACTTCCTGATAATAACAACTGGTCTGTGGTCATGTGATGTCACACAGGTGCAGAGCTCATCATAAAAGCAATGAGCCATGTACCTGAATTGTTCCAGAAACCCTCAAAATGTCCACCAAAAATAGCTAAAATATTTAAGAAAAATACATATAAAAATTTGGGTATTCTCCTGTACATTCCATTCTTATCGATCCATTGTATTTTGAAAATGTTATAGTGTAACTTTAACCCCTTAAGGACGAAGGTTTTTTTTCACTCATTTCTCGCTCTCCACCTTCAACTTTTTCATTTTTCCATGTACAGAGCTGTGTGAGGGCTTATTTTGTTATTTATTATTCCATGCCGTGTACTGGGAAGCAGGAAAAAAATTCCAAATGTGGAAACATTGAAAAAAAAAAGCATGTGGATTACGTTCTTGCGGACTCAGTTTTTACGACTTTCAGTCGGTGCTCCGAATAACACCTCTACTTTATTCTTTGGTTCGGTGAGATCACGGTGTTACCAAATCTATACAGGTTTGATTGCGTTTTAATACATTTAATACAAAATTAAACAGATGTGTACAAAGAAGAAAAAACATTTTTTGCCATCTTCTGACGCTAATAACTTTTTCATACTTATGTACACAGAGCTGTGTAAGGTGTCATTTTTTGTGAAATGAGCAGAAGTTTTCATTGCTACCATTTTGAGGTCTGTGCGACATTTTGATCACTTTTTATTACATTTTCATGTCATGTAAAAAGGTGTAAAAGTTGAATTTCGGACATTTGGGAGCCATTTCCCGTTTTGGAGGTCAGCGCCGGCAATAACAGTTTTTATATTTTGATAGATCGGGCATTTTGGGAGCGGCGATACCTAATGTGTTTGTGATTTTTACAGTTTATTATGTTTTATATCAGATCTAGGGAAAGGGGGGATTTGAATTTTTAATATTTTATTAATTCTTTTTACATTTTTAAACTTTTTTTTCTTTTTTTCCCACTATTTATTAGACCCTCTAGGGTATATTAACCCTAGATGGTCAGATTGTTTCTACCATACGCCGTAATACAACGGTATTGCAGTATATGCCATTTTTGCATAGGATTCATTACAATGAGCCACCGGCTCATTGTAACGAATCTCCTGAAATCATGCAGCCTCAGGTCTGACAAAGACTCGAGGCTGTCATGGCAACCGAACGCCACCCCCCGATGACGCCCATGCACCACCATGTTTTAAGTGCTGCTGGCGACTTTGTCTGTGGCAGAGAAGAGGTTAACACCTGCGATCGGCTGTGGGTGATAGCGATGGGTCTTTGCTGCAATATGCAGCAAAGCCCATCTCTCTATGAAGAAGGCCTCAGCCCGTGAGCCCTCTTCATTCACCCTTCATAGCTTCATAGCGTGAAGGGGTTAAGGAGAATTAGTACGACATGATTTGTAAAGCACTGCTGAATATGATGTTGTTATATAAATAATGATGATTATTATAATCATATATTAGGAAACTACTTCTTCCATTCCTTAGCATTTCTTAAGACTTTATTGCAGAATCTCTAAAAATTCTATCATAATCTGTAGAAATTCTACAGAAACACTGCAGATGCCTGATTTGATGATGATGATTTGATAGGATTTGCCAGCTCGCTCTCCTAGCTATTATTTTTTTTTTTTATAGAGGCATGCAAAGAAAGATCTATGAAACAAAATGGGGCACATTTACTAGGAATGTGGGAAACTGCACTAAAAGTGCTCTGCCCGTGTATAATGATCGGTGCGACAGATCTATTAAGAACGTGCACCAGAATTCATGAATCTGTTGCTTCCGCTGCATTGGCCCAACAGAGTTCACCAACTTTTATGTGGTGCATCTTTAACATAGGGCGTGCGACAGGTTATGCATGTTAAATGTGGTGCACGGTCCGACTGAGCACCGGAACGCCCCCTAATTTGTGTTGCATGATGCCTAGTGCAGACATGGAGACAAAAACAGGACAAAACAAAGAGATAAGTATGGTTGCCTAATCCAAGTAAAACCAAGATGAAGTCGATACAAAATCACTTAGAAAAATGGATGGTCAAGAAAACAGACAAGACTTAGAATAATTGTGATATAAAATGACAGCATTCCACATGCTTGTAGACTATAGTATGCAAAGATTACAGGTCAGGAAGGGTTTATATGCAAACCCATAGTCCCGGTCTAGAAGGTGATAGGAGAGTGATCCTGTCAATAATAGAGAACCAGAGCAGGGTATGCAAGAGGTAGACAGGTGTAGTATGTATCCTCAGGCATACCTTATAAACAGAAGATGACATTGCAGACACAGATGTAACACAGAGTTTAATCTTTATTTGATATTGTCTTAAAGGGACTGTAAGTCTAATGAATTTCCTCTTAATTTTTTTCTTCTTACCTGGGGTACAGGAGTTACAATGGTCCAGGATTCATCTGTTTCTTCTTTTTCAGAGAACTCAGTTCCTGTTATTGAAAAAATCATTGAAGATATTTAAAAAAAATAAAAATTAAACACACACAAAAAAGTACTAGGATATGTGAAAATTTTGTTAAGTTTCATGGATTTTTAAATGGTTCATTTTGTAAAATTCCTTTTCTTTTACTTTCTATTATATGTTAATAGAAATAAATGTAAATGTAGGTTTCAGTTACTTTGACTTGTTCTCGACCCCCCACCGAAGAAAGCCGTCAACTGGTGCGGGGCCCGAGTCAAAAGACGTCACTGCATTTTTCTTCTGCTTCTGCTCTTATCTCCACTCCTCACAGAATGCGCTGAAGTAGTGGGATGCACAGAGGAGGAGACCCAGCATTGCCGACAGCAGTACAGAACCAGCGGTCAAGTGACTGTAGATCATTTTCCCCTGTAACTGGGGCTCTTACTGATGCCCCAGTTACAGGTAAAAACCAAAAATTAAAAAAAAAAGTAAAGAAAGGAAAGGAATGTGAAAATGTCCCTAAGAGGTCTTTTACAACCTCGTAGGGGACATATAAAGTTAAAATATACATACACATACAGGCAGGGTTACGTACAAGACATGCCCTGGAGGTTTGTTCTTAAGTTGAATTTGTATGTAAGTCGAAACTGTATATTTAATAATTGTAGATCCAGACAAAAAAAATTTCGGCCCCAGTGACAACTGGAGTTTAAAATTTTTTGCTGCAATGGGACCAGGGATTATCATATATTGCAAAAATAAATACATTTCTCTCCTTTTTTCTCTTTTTTTTGTAACTTTAGCCAACCTAAAAAACTGAAATTGAAAAAAGGTCCCTTAATTTTTTTAATTTTTTATCTACCCCTATGCCATGAAAAAAAAGGAGAAAAATGCTTGCAGTATTGCACAAAAAAAAGTTATGGCCATTATACCAATAAGTCTGAACATTTGTTAGAAATTCTCCGGTCAGTAAAGCCTTTTAAGGCCTGGTCAGAAAGGGGTTAATGGATAACACTTAAAAGTTTATTACATTAGTTGAAATTAATGGGTTGGAATTAAAAACATGCACCATTGTTCTACACATTTTCTATGCAATTATAATGCAACATTACTTTAATTCAGTGGGTCTTTCCATTTGTAACAATTCTGTTCTGTTATGTTTTAAAATATATATAACTTTAAAAAGAAATTGGATCGCTATACTCTTAAAAGAACCTGTGACTTTTATCGTTTTTATTTTTTCGATTTAAGGGCCTCATTTTTTGGAGCACAATCTGTATTTTATATTGAAACCACTTTGAGATAAATATGATTTTTAGATTCAGTTTTATTATTCAAAAAAAAAAAAGATAATTCTGTATTTCTGATTTTGTTTCCTGCTAAACAGTATAAGTAGTTTTATATTGACTACTTCAAGCAACCCTTTCACTAGGGGTGTCATTTATAGCTCTTGACAGGTTCCAATATCCTATGTGATGCCGATTTTATAAATGCCTTTGTCATTTCCTCTGTTCATAATAGTTTATTTTACATTACCTGGCTCCTTGCCAACAGAGTGTGGTGAGTATCCAGGGAGGGGCAGCTGCAGCTTGTGTGTGCCTGTGTCTCCACATGCAGTCTTACTCTCCTCCACACCACCCCCTTTCCCTGCCTGCTCAGTGCACATGAGCGGAAGAGGGAGGGGTGAGGGAGCTACATGAGTTTGAGAAGGAAAGAATACTGACACAGACAGGCTGCAGCCACCCTCTCCCTGGAGACTCACCACATGATGCTGGCAGGGAGCCAGGTAATGTGAATCAAACTTATATAAAACATTGAAATGATTCAGAATGCTGATAAAAGCATTTATAAAATCAGCGTAGCATAGGCTATTGGAACAACAGATAAAATCACATTCCTGGGAAAGGTTCCCTTGAATAAATTTTAGGATGCTCCGAATACAACTATGGTTAATTTTGTTTACCTTTAAAATGTTGTTATTTTCTGTTTTGTATGAATATTTTTAAACTTTTGTTTTACTTCTATATTTAAAACATGTGTTTTCATTTGATTTACAATATAGTGTAACAATTCAAATAAGGGATATGTATGTAAATTTACAAAATTCAGTTTCAACTTCCATTGTTCTAAATGGAAATATCTCAATCTCTGATTCCTTTTCAAAATACATATTCTTTTTCCGTGATGTAACATTGCTTCACTTATTGTAGTTTAAGCACAAAAAACACAGTTAGGATTCACACATTTTCCAGAAAACAAGCTGTCTTTATATAAAAATGAAAACCCTCATGCTGAAAATTCACCATTTTTTAGGACTATCAGCTTTTTAATGCCGTCATCATTGAATTATGCTCCACAGCAAGGAGCGAGGAAAATTTCCAGGTAGTGAGCATATATGAGTGGAAAGTAGACGAAAATGGTCCAAAAGAAATAATGTTACTCACGGCTTTGCAGAGGCTGTGGCCTAATTCCATTAAGGTTTTCAGACTGCAAAAGAAGGAAACAGTTCACACAGCGTGGATAGCACATTATGTGGGAATCTGAGTGAAGTAACACACAGAGTTATCTACTTGGACGCATTTGACAGGCTGTTAGAGAACAATGCACTAACTATTTACAGTCATCCTGACATAAGACGGTCTATAATCCAAGATTTGTACATAGGAAAGGAAACGGTTTTGCAAATGTCATTGTTATGTTATTGAGACCTGAGTACATGTTCATGGCAGACCTCAAGTCACTTGAACCTTGGGAAGGAGTCTTTTTAACTACTAAGCAGCTGGATGTCTGCTTTGGCGACAAATTGAATGTACATACAAAGGACATACTTATTCTTTGGCATATTATTAAGACTTCCATAGGCCCTGGGCTGTATGAATATTATAGTCCTTACAAGTCTGGGAAACACTTCCTACATATGGTCCTAGATTCAAGTCTCTTTGGGAATGCATGATGTGTATCTTATGTCTGCTTTAAATCTTTTGAAGCAGGACCTTTGGAGGACCTTTGAAGGTCCTGAAATGGCTCTTTTGTACGTGTTTATGTAGAGTAGGAACAGATGTATGAGGATTCCTTGGGTGAAGCTCCTTCTCATGGTTTGGGCCCCGGGCTACCACCCAAACCGCCTATGTTATTATGCACTACTGGACGTCATCCACCTGAGCACAGTTTTTGTCAACTGGCGAACCATTTATTCAACATATAGCACAGGGACATTTGTGAGAGATGAGTCTGAACAACAATGCCCAGAGCAGGTCCTATTCCTGCCAATGTTTGTGGCTTGCACAGACTTTTATGCTATCACATGGACTATGAAGCTGATTACATATAGATGATACCCGGTCCACAAAAAAGGAAAAGAGAACCATTTTTTGAGGCTCTAGAATAAAATGTCATAATGTACATTTAGCCTTACATCCACATAGAGGTACAGGAAGCACCTTGAGTCAGACACGTTAGAAGTGGTGACAGTCCCATTGAAAACATAATGTAATGCAATAATAAATTATTTGGGTGTGCCTTGTCACTGATATAATATGGAGACCAGCCTACTACATGCTACTCTGCTGCCATTAGTTATACAAAGCTTTTTGTCTTGGCTGGCTGATCTTAGTATATTTCAATAGGAAAGGTAAGGAAGGACACATCTGCATTTGACACCACTGGAACTGGGATACCACTGGAAAAGCCTCTCTGTGGATTCAATAACAGAAAAAAACTAGCTGTGTAGGAATACTAATATTCAAAAATAAAAGTAGAATAAGTAAAGATTCTTTAAAAACGTGAGGTTAAACCTTAAAGAGTTTCAAGGAGGCAAATGCTGCAGTGACATGAACTTTAATCCTGGGCAGCACCTAACACATCCAAGCAACCTTGAACTTGGCAGGCCATAATCCATGGTTCTCTCTACAGAGACTAGGTTTCCAGTGTCCACATTAGGGTTAAATCTAAGGACATTTATAATTAGGAACAAGAGACAAATAGGAGCCACTGAGTAAATTAGTTAGGTTTACTAATATCCCGACCCAAGGTAACACAGCATATAAGATAAGCAGATCCATCAAAAGATCCAAAAAAGAAGATCTAATTAGATCTAATCCAACCTATAAAAATAAAACAAATGTTTTTTTTTCTCTAGAACCTGTGATATTTTTTCTCTCCAGAAAGGCATCCAGGCCTCTCTTGAACATGTGGAAAGAATCCTCCATAACAACCTCCTGCGGCAGAGAGTTCCATAGTCTCACTGCTCGTACAGAAAAGAATCCCAGTCTATATCAATGGTAGAACTGCTTCTCCTATAGCAGCAGAGGATGCCCCCTTGTCCTAGTCACAGGCTTCGGTATAAAAAGATCTTTGGAGAGATCCTTGTACTGTCCGTTCAGGTATTTGTACCTTGTAATGAGGTCTCCCCTGAACCGTCTTTTTTCTGAGCTGAATAATCCCAAATTCAGTAATCTGTCTGGGGCATTTGTCATTGTATCCCAGTCCCCTCATTACCCTAATAACCTTGGTTGCACCTCTGCACCTGTTCCAGGTCTACAATGTTATTTTTATACACTGGTATTCAAAGCTGTACACAAGGCAAAAATATGCCCTTATCATCTTTGTAAAGCATAATATAAAATCAATAAAATTTTGGTTACTATTAGCCAGGCGCCCCAACCTGTAATTTTGATATTCTGTCAGGCCTGTTGATTAAGATAAAGTATACCCCCCACCCCCCTTGTTGACTCTAGGACTAGTTGTGATAGATAATAATCTTTTGTTATTGAATAAAACCTGCTGCCTTTGACCTACTGGTTTCTGTCCCCCTTTAGTGTATTATAATATAGGCCAAGGAATGTAGGAGCCCGTTGATAGCTAGCCACAGCACGTGCCCCCCAGTAGATAGGTAGCCACAGCACATCTCACTCAGTAGATAGGTAGGCAGAAGGTAGGCAGAAGATAGGTAGTACCAGCAAAACAAAATTTAATACTAACCTACCTATGCTGCCTGCAGCTGGCTCCTTGTCACTCCCTTACTTTTCTCTATTACCCAGGTGATGCCATCATTTCTTAGGCAAAGGTGTCTGGATCATAGAGAGGAATGAACACTATCATCGGGTCTCCACTCCTAAGCAATGGCACACGTCTAGTGATCACAGCTGTTTGTGTTTTAGATGCACACCGCGCCAATTACTATTTATTAGATTTGTCTGAGATCCAGATGCAGCCATCAAAAAAGCCACATCTGGCTCCCGAGCCATAGGTTCCCTACCCCTAATACAGGCTGTTTGGGTGGCAGCCTAAGAAACAATGATTCTAACTGAGCCCATGACTACCTGAACCTATTGCCAAGTTTGATACTGCATTGTGGACATAATAAAGAGTAGGGCATTCCGCCATGACACTTTCATTATTTCAACACATACTTATTCAAGGGTCCTGCTGGAAGGAAGGGACTGCTGTTTCCTGCTCACTCTGGAGGGAGAGGTCATGTGATGCAGCTTTGTGTAGTTAGCAGGAGAGCTTGTGTCTGCAGCTGTGTAACTGCAGAAGAAGTCTGCAGTCTGCAAAGAAGTCTCCTGTTCCATGCTCCACGCTCCTCCATGTGATGAAAGCTGCCAGGCTATTTTCTATATAGACCATGCACATAAACAATATAAAGAGCTCCATGGATTTACTTGTTTGAATCTCACTGGATTAGCTGCTAACTTACTTCCTGAGAGAACAAAGGGTATCAGAGGAACAATGTGTAGAATGTAATTGACTGCACTCAAGGAAAATACAGGAAGAGGTTAAACTCTGCCCCTTTACTGCTGCGGAGAAAGATTTCTGACAAATAGCTTAAGAACAGCATAATTCTATACATCTGGAAAGAAAAGGATAAGCAACATAATTTGGCAATATTACATTTAGTTTAGAAAGGGGGAATCAAATGTGAACAGTTGGTAAACATTTATTTTGAAATCAGAACATTTTATTTTTGCATTAGTGGAACTGTTATAATACAATGCAAAATTATCAAAAAATCTTTATTCTCAGACTGTGATAAAAAGTTACCAGTAAAAGGACTTCCAAAATAAAAAAAATTTAATTTTACTAAAAAATGTTCCACTTTAAAAAAAATGAATTAGGGAAATTTGTTACTCCTCAATCTTTTGAAATTCTATATTATATTATAGTCAGATGCTGGACTGAAAGGAATTTTGTTGTACTGTAATGTAATATAATGCATACAGAGTGACTTTCAATCTTATTTAGTTTTATGTATAAATGGCAATTTCTTAAACGGCTGTTCTCATATTTAAATGGTACAGAGTGTACAGTAGGGAGAAAAATGTAACTTGTAGTTCTGAACTATTAATTCTTGCACTTTGGGATCGCACGATTTTCAATAAGAGCAATTACCTTAGAAAAGGTTTTATTTCTCTTTATAATATTTTGAAAATCTAAAACATGGATACAAGAAATATTTCTACTAAAACAGAGATCTTGTCAATATTAATAATTGAAAACTTTGCCCTGACTGTACAAAGTTGTGCAACTCCAATTACCTGCCAATTTTAACGACAGCTCAATCTATACAACATCTATGAGGAAAAAGAACTTACTCTGCTTCCATCTTTATAACAAGTTCCTCTTAATAAGAATGTCTGGAAAATTAAAAGCTAAACAATCAAATACCTTCCAATCACCCTGGATTGAGTGGGTCAGTAACAGATTTTGTGTGCATATTAAAAAAAAGTTATATATCAGAATTCACAAATTGGGTGTTTGTGTGGGTTTCCTACGGTTTCCTCCCACACTCCAAAACATACTGGTAGGTTGATTAGATTGTGAGCCCCATGGGGACAGGGACAATTTGGCAACCTCTGTGCAGCGCTGTGTAATCTGTGTGCGCTATATAAAGTAATTATTATTATTATTATTATTATGGGGGCATGAAAATGGGGGATAGAGAAAATGGGGCATTATGGTGCTCCAGAAAAAAGGGGCATCGTACAATGAGTCGTGTCTTGGAAGGGAATATTGCACAGGCTAAGGATGTCATAGAAAGCAACCGTTACCTTTCCTATTGGGGCATTATATGGTGTGGGGAGGGGGGGGGGCATTATACTCTTGAAGTTACACTAGGTGCACACTACAGTGCCACAATAATAACACTCATGGCTATCCTTCTTACTAGACTAGACGATAGAGATTGACTGATGAGTAGAGATGAGAAGACCTGCTTGCGGACCAGGGCATATTGCCGGTTGGCTGCCAAACAGCCAATGCGTTATATAAACACCCAGAGCAACTACCATGGCTCTGATTTACCAGAGGTGTGCCCTTAGATAATCACGACCACGGCTGGTAGCTGAGAGCGTTAATTTGCCAGATTGGCTGTTCACCAACCAATAGGGCAGTATGTCCAGGTTGCATGGGGCACCCCTGAATCCGTATGTAAAGTTTGGGTCCACCCATCTATACAACACAGTTTTATGTCTGTCTCTTCCCCTGCCTTCCTTGCCTTTTCCTCCCCTCTCAATAGATTTCATTGTCATTTGTCTGTGATTAGAAAGAAATGTGGATTAAAAATGAGAATTTAAGAGTATTTCATAAATGAGCAGAGCAGGCTTTTGTATACTTCATTAAGAATTGCAGCTTCTCTGTGCCCTTTTCTGCTTCTCTCTCCTGCAGTGAGCATTGTATCCGAAAGCCCCGTAATCCTACCTCCTGCTCACGGCCAAGGAGCTAGGGAGAGCACATGCCCCACTTTATCCACGCTCATCACGGCCGGCTCCTAGCTCCACGCCCAGGAGCAGAAGGTAGGATTACGGTGGGGGGAGGGTGTACATGCATTTAATATTTTGCAGCATTAGGCTTTTGAATGTCCCCTACAGTCTCCTTCGCTCCAGGTTTATGAAATCTTGGCACCCCCTATCCTTGCCTTACGGTATGTAACCTGTGCTCATATATAATTCCAGTCAAGTGCACAGCTGAATGCTCTTCTATAATGTGTTGCATGGTATCTAATAGAAGTAGTATGTAATAGTGATATACAGAAAAGAATTAAAATTTAAATGATATTAAAGCATGATTAATAATAATCAGTATGGGAGTGCTACTTATTCATGGAATCAAAATAAGAACAGCACGGTAAGCAAGGCAATCTCAAAAACATTGGCAAAGAGACGCATGCATTGACTATTTAGTTGGGACTTTACCCCATGCATTTGTATAGGGTAATGAAATTTATTACATAATCACATCACATTTTGGTGTTTGAGCTTTATTAAATAATTCGTCTCTAGAGGTCTGTCACTTCATGCATCTGACCTTTCTGTTTAATAAAAAAAACAAGAATGTGGAAATTAGCACCCGTGTGGGGTGCATGCCCTGGTATTTAAAGCATGGAAACCAAAGGAGGGAGTTGTAGAGAACACAAGCTTAATTGGAAATGTTGGCTGTCACATTTAACTCCTTCTATTCCAGGATTCTGCACAATGCAATACAAGTATCTCATTAAATGAAAAATAAATGTGATTTTATGTTATATTGATTATATTCTAAGTATTTTATAAGTCAATTTTCATAGAGGAGTGAACATACACATCCAGTGTATCAATATTTTCTCACAGGTTCCTGCTATGATTCTTAGTTTCATATGTCTAAGTGGGAAATACTTCCATCAAGCACATAAAACGGGAGTCCCATAATACCCCCACGACTATCTTCTACTTTCCCCACAATATTTTTTGATCAGTCTAGGGACTAATTTACAGTTTTTGCACATTGGTAAGCAGTGTATAATTTCCACGGATAGCATACCGAGCCTTTACTGTCTACGTGCTGTTTCACATGTCCGTTTTTTCCCACAGACCTGCAGTTCATTGGGGTCTATTGAGGTGTTAGAGAATTATAGAGAGAAACATAACTTCTGTAAATAGATATGTATATAATATAAGTAGATAAAGGCGGCATAAGGCGCACCTGATTATAGGGCGCACCAACAATAAATGCCTGCTAAAACGTCTAGGTTCATATATAAAGCACACCTGATTATAATGATGAATGACCAGCAGGTGGCAGACCTGTGTACAGCTCAAGGCAGCTTTTGTCTGTAAGTAAGGTTCATATATAAGGCGCACTGGACTATAAGGCGCACCTTTGATTTCTGAGAAAATCAAAGGATTTTTTGTTCGCTTATAATCCGAAAAATACGGTATTTAACAAGAAACTAAAATGGAGAATACTATGTCCCCAGTACTATGGCATGGTGATAAACGTAAAAGATCCTGTTATGAGACCACAAATGAGCGATTACTTGGTTGTCAGTGGTTTGTATTAACTTATACTTCTCAAACATCTACATAATAGGGACTGTACTACAGACATTGAGGCAGAACAGTTTCTTTTATCTTTGGTACTCATTTAGGGTAAGCATCTTCATGTGTTCTTTTTTTACATGTGGCGTCACTTGAGAACCTGTCATGTTACACAGAGGTACTGAGAGATATTAATCCATTAGAAAAACCAAGACATATAGCCCTGATCCACCCTTTTTAATGCAATCACATTAAAGCACTAGTATAATTGAATTGATATATTAGCTCGGTCGAGTCTGCCATTCTCAGAATTATATTAGTCTGTTGATTTGCTTTTAAATATTTTATGTCCTATACTGTACAGAACTGTGGGATAACTGATTATAAGCACACAAATGCTCTGGCTTTATTGAAAGATGTAAGGGATATAAAAACGGTAAAGGAATTTAGATGAAGAGTTATCATCGGACAATGCACTTTGGGTGAACTCCATTGGACAAGTAAATGTGCCCCATTGTGTCTACCAAATGAACCAACATTGTGCTTCCAAAATTAATATTGCTCCAAATCTGCCATTGGTAATGTTACAGTGTTTCACTCCATGGAACCATGTTCTACCTTTTATTTAAATGGCTAGAAAACAGCCCTATATGTTTCAATGGGTTGTGTCCTACTACAGGAGGTTGCTCATTCCCCAAGAAGATCGAGAGAAGGATTGCAGATGAACCTGCAGGCATACACTAGGAGTAGACTGTGCCATTATAAGGAAACTTTAGGATTTATTACTAAAGATAGTAGTAGTGTAACAAAGTAGGACACATGAGGCCATATACCAATACAATCACCAATACCAATCAAACACCAGTAGCTGCATTGCTGCCAGAAAGGGTTAACCATGCACAAATAAAACTGAAAATTATCTTTTTACAATTATTCCCTATATCTCCTCATCATTTGTAACCAGGTGAGGAAGACTTTCAAGGCTTTATTTCCTGAGGCACAGAATGATCCAAAGGCAGAAGAACGCTGAGAAAGTGATTAATCACATGTAGTCAGATGCACAGCTGGGAAATCACAGCAAAGTGTCCCCAGAATCGTCACTAAACCTGAACAGAGGGACTTATCCAAGCACAAAGTATTATATACACAGTCCATACAGACTCCAAAACTCTAACCAACATAAACCATTCCCAATAACCATTTCATAAGAGACAAAAGTCTAACCAAGTATTTGAGCCATAACTTACTTTTTGTCATTAAAGCTGCAAAATAGTTACAATAGCCCAATATTCAGGTTTTGTTAGACACTCAGCTGCTGTAACCCATCTGCAACCATTGAATGTACTGTAAGGTGTTGATAGTAACTATTAAATCCAGCATCTAATAGGAAAGACTGCCAGGACCAGTTTTGTGGCCATCAACAATGATCAATGTCCATAAGATCAGTGTGACTCAATCCAGGGCAGCCATCACTAACAATATGCCTAGCAGCATGCATGTAATTTATAAAGTACTAAAAGATGCACAGTGCCATTGCTAGGATCAAATGTGCATCATTTCACTCCAATAAAGGGGCTGGCCACTACTTTACATAAGATGTCCATTTGCCTTTAGTGCCTTGTAGAAAATTCCTGAAAGTTCATCAAGTGATTAAGTACTGCTACTTGTGTGCAGACCCTCCGTGCTTCTTTCTTTACATCTGTCAGTACCTGTCCAGCAAACCGCACAACCTCAAACAGCCTTGGCGCCAACTGTCAGACTAGGCGGCGAACTCACCCTGTGACGTCCCTGTGGGGACGCCTAAAGCAGATAAACCGCCCTGATAAGGGAAAACCCACTATCAGGAACCTAACTGAAGGTCCCAGAGGGACCCTACAAGATGACAAGGAAGACTTACTTCGTCTGGCAGCTGCTGGATGGTGGAGCAGACAGATAACCGGAATACAGGAATAGACCAGTGTTCACACTTATGCACAGAATACTAACACAGGACTGAGACAGGGACAAAACAACAGATATATACAGGTCAGGTCAAGATCAAACGGGTAATATACAGGTCAGGTCAAGATACAGGCAAACAAATGGAGACAGGTAAAACTTAACTAGATACACAGATAAGACAAGACTAAAAATAACCAGACAGGTATGATGGGAATAGGCAGGTATATAAGGCAGTCCCTGGACACGCCTCCAGCAGGAGACTGGGGGAACTGTTTATCAGGCTAGTAACCCTTACTGGGCAGGGCTGAAATGCAAGGAGCAGGCTGTGGCTCAGTTAATCCAAAAACAAGCAGTAAGCTACAGTTCACACACAAATAAACGCCATCTATTCCGCCAAACTGCAGATAGAGCGACCTGTAGATGTTACAACATCTCTGAACTCATCCTGCTCCCCCCCTCCCCCAGATTTGCATCTGTTATGAGGTCCACATAACAATTCATAGTGCAACTTTGTTCACCCCAACAGGGCTCCTCAAATCAGTAATTGGAGTTGATGTATCATTTCTTGAATGGCAGTTTTTTTTCATGTACAAGGCATGAAAGAGTCAAAATTTCTGTCATATCCCATTGAAATTACACCTTTTCTGCCCTTTTTCGACACATGTGCCACTTTTAATAAGGCAAATTGACTATAAACTGTCCAGAAAGTCTATACCAGTCCCAAACTGGCATAGATTTCAACTTGGGCGTCTGTGTGGCACAGATTCTCTAATTATTTTGACCAGCATTCTGGATTGTCACACTCTGGCACACAGAGCATCGGTTATGATTTAGGTCATCGAACATAGTCTACATTACTTGTAGGGTTGTCAGCCGAAATGGGGAGGAGCTAAAGGTGATGGTTAGTTGGGTAGTTGCCCACGTATACAAATACTCTTATGGGACTTACTGGATACTGCTCAACAACAAAATAATTGTCAGATGGTAACCTTAATTACATGGTACTTAAAGTGGGCATAAGTAAGTTTTGTGGCTACTTACAACTAAGGGCCTTTTTATATCTCCGTTACATCTTTAGTTATTTCCTTCAGTCATTTTGAGACAAAACAAGGAGCTGTCCAACACAGAGACCAGAAGTAAGTCTTTCCATTATATCTCATTTCTGATTAGTTCCTGGAAAAACACACGTTCTGTATGCACAACCACACCTGGTTTTGGCTGAAAATAAGTGACTGAATTAATTGAAAATTGAGATGTGAACTGTCCCTAACATGAAAAATGATCATTTGACCAGATACAACCTTCATTTACTCTCATATTCATAAGACAAGTAATCATCTTACTTGTGGGCTTTTTCTGGAGGAAAGCGGTTGTGATGTTGCCATAGTCTCTTGGGGTAACAGCCAGCTGTCTTCATGCTGGAACCTCCAGTTTAGATGACGTGCCAGCTTCTCATCAGGGGTCATCATGAAGCTTCTCATGTCATCCATCTAAGGCCACATGAGAAACATAAAGGAATGACTACACATATTGTCATATTGAGAAAAAACAACACAGAATTCTTCAGATTAAATCAAGTGTAAATTTACCGGTCAAAGCCGCTGCGGACATGGTTTGGATGCAGTAAAGTAAGTACCTGCTCTGTACAAGATAATATTACACTAAGGTATTAAACTAAAGGACAAAGTGACAACGCTATAAAATTTTGTGTCCAGATCAATTGACAGTGAAATGCTGGACTGTGTAATATTTCCAAGAGGGACCATCAGGCATAAATCTGACGCTAATAATGATATATCAAACATCATTTTGAGAATGTCACTTACATCCAGCTAATCCCACCGACATCACTTAAATACATTTGGGATTCGAGAATTTATGATGTATACCTGTATCTTACTATAAAGTGGCGCTTTAGTTGGAGTTACCAAAAATTTCATATAATGGAACTGTATCAATAACAGCTCTAGGACACTAAAAACAATAATTTGGTTTTCTGAAGTGAAAGTACTGGAGGCACAACGAAGCTCATGTCAGCACATCAGTCTTTACTAACATCTAGCTGCCATTCATTTAGAATTTGCTGGAACACAAAGAATTTAAAGCTGTAAAGTTATGGGCCCAGATATATTATTGTGTCTGCACCAGTTTTCACATATCTGGGCCATTGTGTTTTGTAAAAAAAAATAAAAAGGGCCCTCACTTCTGTCCTTCTGTGTCTATTCTTTATTTCATTTTCATGACACCAGCATAGCAAAATGGAGTGAATCACGCAAGTATCTGACACATCACACAACAGAAGGAAGGAATTACAGATCACATTATTTATTTACACAACCAAGGTGAGCTAATTGGAAGGCTTCATTCATACATAATTTTTCTAATTTATTTAACAATTCCTGACATTCCCTTAAAACTGAGGGATAAGACATATCACACAGAATGCAGATATGTCATCCTGCTACTCTTACTTCCTGCTGAAAATTGGTAGAGTTATCAACAGTCATGTTATTGTCCATCACTGGGTACTTCCCTGAGCCTATGCTCAGTGGAGGCCGGGGGATAGATGCAATTTTTGAATTTTTGGCACTGTCTCCCATTTCCTCCAATGTCCTTTGCTGACCGTTTACGTCACTCAGCAGAAGGCACCATCCTGTGTTTCCTGCAGTACAGGCGGTCCCCCGACTGAAGGATACCCGACTTACAGACGACCTAGTTAAAGAAGGACCCCTCTGCCCCCTGTGACCTCTGGTGAAGCTCTCTGGATGCTTTAATTTAGTCCCAGACTGCACCTGTAAGGTGTCTCTAATGAAGTTTTATTGATAATGCTTTGTCCAATTACAGCAAAAAAAAAATTGAAAATCAAGTTCTCACTGGGGCAAAAAAAAATTTGTATCAACAATTATATAGAGCCTAAATGTTGTTTAGAGCTGTGAAGAAACTTAGGCAAGATGGCTGCACCATAATTATGTGCTAAAGAAAGCATAGACCATCTACAATCGCAGAAAAACTAAAACAATTAAAAAAAAAGTAGTAGAAAGAAATTAAAGGAAACCTACCTAAAAGTGGTAGTTCTAACCCACATATACATGGCACCAGCTCAGGATGAGCATATGTTCATTAATGCAAGAAAACCCTTTTTTATACCTTATATTTAAAGCCGTTTCCTATGTTTCATTGGCCAATGTTTATTCAATCTAATTGGATTCATTTATAAAAAAAATTTTTTAAATAAACTGAAAAATTTTATACATTTGTAAAGTAAATAAACTGCACCCTTTTTTGCATTTTCCTTACTTGTATCTTTTGTTAAAACTTGCATAACGCTGTGGCCGTTAGATGGATTATAAACTAGAAAAATATGTCTCACAGAAAAGTCTGCCATTACTAAAATTGTCTCGTCGTACCTGGTATAAACCTCTTCTTGTTTTTTCTGTACTTGCTACTCTCTTGTCTAGAATTGAAAACTTCTTTAATGGTTCACAGCTGAAATAAAAAAAGTTTGAGAAATATCACACAGTTTGTACAGTCTATCCATATCAGAGCCTATATGGGTGCAAATAGCAATATTGAGAAAACTCTTTGTTTTTCAGTGGCATTTTTCCTATAACCCCAACACACACACACAAGGTATTACTTTAAATAGAACCAAAGACCACAAAAAAGAAGAAGAATCTGTTATATGTTATAGAATAGGAAGAACAAAAGATTGTCCTATCTACAGGCAACATGTTATAGAGCAGGAGGAGCTGAGTGGATTTTCAAAAGTGTCCTATCTGCAGGCAACATGTTATAGAGCAGCAGGTGCGGAAAAGCACATGGTCTTGTTCTTAGGTCTTAGTCTGCAGACAGCACCAGACCTCATGGTCTGTCTGCCACAGCCAACATCCTCATCCCAACATCCCATCTGCCTAGCACCCAGGGCAAGTCGGGAGACTAAAGCCCAGAACTGAGCTCCACCACCTGGACTCAGTTCCATCTGCACCATCCGTTATTCTGGGCTCCAGGTGTGTCCAGGTGCCAAGAAAAGACTAGGCCCCGTTGAGGGATGTTGCAAATAACTAATTCAATATATAATGTTTCCCTATGCCTTACATGACAATATTTTATAAAGCTATCCAGGAGTGTAACTATTGAAACGGGTTTGTTAACCCATCATGTTGGTTCAAGCTGTTTTTATTGGAATAAAGGATGGAGCGTTCTCTTGAGTGCCGGTTCTGTACATATTGCATTAGTATAGGCTGGACCCCGAAGCAGCCTTCCCTCTTAAAAAAATAGATACACAAACTATATCTATACACACATACAGTTCTTAGGTCATACACATCTATATACTTACGCACCCATATTTATTGTCACAGGTGCTCCCGTGACCCATATCACGGGTCACCCGTGGCCCTCATGCCCCGCCAGCACAGCAACGGCGACACTCATCTGAGCCCATTCCAGTTCCGGGCAGGCCGGCTAGTGAAGAATTTAAGGGCCAGTGCACCACTGATTCGTGCTGGCCATTTCCAGGAAATTGTTAAAAACCGGCCTCTCCCAGCGTCCCCGTCGGATCTTCCTGCTTGTGGTGTTTATAAAGCTTGTGTCCCTGCCTTGTCCATGTGTTTGGAATTTCCTGTTGTGACCCCGGTTCCGCATTAGACCTGTTCTGCCTGTTCTGCTGCTTCGTCTCCGACTCCGATCCGGAGCTGCCCATCCTGACCTCCTGCCTGTCCTCGACTACAATCCTGCTTTACGTCTGTGTACTTTGCTTTGGCTGCCACTCCGGACAAAGTCACACCTGCGGTGTGACCTGGTGGTACCACGCCTCAGCAAGTCCGACCCGCTTTGCGGCAGGCTCTGATGAAAACTGGATGCCTTTAAGATTCCGATTCCAGGAGTTGGCTTACGCCCGGGTCCGCGGGGTCAACAAGTTGTCTCCTGGAGCCTGACATTTATGCACAGATATACATTTTTACATGCCAGGACCCCTTGACAATATGTAGGGCCTCATAGCAGCTGCTATGGCTGCTACCACTGTAGTTACGCCCCTGAAGCTATCCTACCATTCTGTATGTAGGGAGTGGGGGTAGGTATCCTATAAGTTAATTTCAGGCCCTCTAGTAGCAAATTATGTTATTTTTCAAATTATAAAATGAGTTTCGTGTGAATCTCCCCTTTAAATTAATTCTATCATATTTTACCAGATTAGCACATTTCCTCCAGCTCTGTATAGCACCTTGTAAATTATAATATTTGCTGCTCAGTGAAGTTCAGCTTCGAGTCCATTCATACATTCTCATTATAAATCTTCTTCCCTATCTACCATTGCTAATCACTTCATTAGCTGGACCCAACTCTGTACCCCAAGCCTCACCTCCACCATTGATTGTGAGAGAGAGGGCAAGGTGCACATAACAGAGTACAGATCAAAAGAGAGGTGGAAGCATAGTGATGAATCATAGAGATCGAATGAAGGATACTCCAGAAAGGATAAGCAGATTAGACAGCGCCGGCTGACCATTTCAGAGCTGTTCATTCTCCCATGGGTTCTGTGAGTGCATGTAATAATAAAAATAATAATAATTGTGCCCATCAACCCCCCCTTTATATGTCATGCTCACTGTATGGGTTTCTTTTTATATATGGCACTTATTGACTCTAATACATCAAAATTTAGACCAGCATACTTTCTCTTAGTATGACCTGTAGTTCCCAAGTACCAAATAAATTAAGCATTGGGTCTCATGTCAGTTCCATCTAATATGATTGCTACTTTTCTCCAATGGATGAGCATGAAGATAATGCACAAATCATACTATTTCACACACTATTATAGGGAAACTGCTCTACATGTGATTTCCCACATAACTTCATTATTTCTCTACTTAATGCCATTCAGCAAAATGTCTATTTTTAATCTGTATTCTAATTTTGCAGTTGGTACACAAGAGGGATGTTCTAAGCACCTGGGGTGGCACTTGGGGCGCTATGATTCTTCCCTGAACCACTGAGTCACTGTATCCGTTCTGTATAAAATATGGTCGGTTGGCAAATGTTATTGTATATATGTTGTTACTAGAAGGGACGTAACTACAGCGGTAGCAGCCGCTATGGGGCCAATAGTGGCAGGGGGCGCCGTCAACCGACCTGATACAATAAAGAATGGAGGATGTGCACCATTGTATCTATATTGTACTGCCCATTGTCCAGCATAATATGTATATAACATATACTGTGATGTATATATACAGTATCTGTGATGTGTATATGGTGTTTGTATACAATGTATGTGAGTATGTTGCACATGGCACTGTATGTGTGTGTATATGCTGTGTGTGCACATGAGTGTACTTATATGTGATTGTAACTCACATGTGTGAATATACTAATATGTGTATTTTTTAAGTGGGCCCCATGCAGTAGCCTGCTAGGGAGCCCTGTCTCTCCTAGTTACGCCTCTGGTTACTAGCTTGCTAAACTCCAAAATCCCTGGATACTACACATATATACAGCAACATACAGTAACCAACCATATGCACATATTTTACATGTATTTTAAATTATTTTATTCCGGTCCCTTATAAAAAAAAAAAGGGCAGAACCATTAAACAAGCTCTTGGGTCCCTCCTTCCTCCTCATAGACTGTAAACTCTTGAGAGCAGGGTCTTCACTCCTATTGTTCCATATGATTATATTATTACATTGTAATGTCTTATTTTATTTGTATATGTGTCATTTGTATTTGTAAAGTGCTACAGAATATGATGGCGCTACATAAATAAAAATTATTGGCTTCTATGTTACTGCGGTACGGAATGGGTAGCACACGGCCATATTAATACATTAGTGTGAAAGGGGCCTAAGTAGAAGATTTGTCTTGTAAGAAGCATATAGCCACACTGGAAGAAGAGGGCAGTGATTAGGCAGAAAAAGCTGTTCTCCATGTGATGAGGACACTCTGGTAAACCAATTGCCTCATTAGCATTAAAAAGTAGACTGAATATCTAGGAAATGACATAATCACACAAATAATTAAGGTGCATATATCTTCAACATGCTGTCAGTAGCTTGAAGAGAACCTGTCCCCACACTATTCACAAATACAGTGGCAGTGTTCCCATAGAGCCTTATTAACTAACTGACACCCTTCTTTTAGCTAAACATTGTACCCCTCTGATTCCCATATATTCAACTTTATAATTTGACCTGCTTAATCCAGCAGCTCCCCCCTTGTTATCTGTGCATGCAGCAGAAATGTCATGTGACCAAGGTAACATCATTGCAGGTCCTTCAGCCTTCTAACATAAGCAAACTGTACACCAAGCATATATCACATGAAATCACAGCAGCAGCATGGAGAGGAGGAGAAAGCCCTGTAGGCTGCTGTTATTTTTATGCCGTAAGATATGTGCATGGGGTATAGTTTGTTAATGTTAAAAGGCTAAAGGACTTGTGATTATGTCACTCTGGTCACATGACATTAGGCAATGCCCCTCAACTCTCTCTAAAGATGCATAGATACCAGGTAAGTTTATAACTCTGATTTTGTGGGGATGTGAAGGAAGCCATTTTTAACTAGTAGAATGTGGTCAGATGGTTACTAGGGCTCCATAGGAACCAGGCACTAGCTATATTTGTAAAAAAGTGCTGTCAGGTTCCCTTTAATACTTGGTGCAGCAGATGCACTCCCTTTAAATGAGGCTCCATGCTAACCTTAGGATAGCGCTACAGCTTTACAGCCCTTTACCAACTATTTCTTTGGTTATAACATGGTTAAAATAATTCAATGCTTATTGATATAAATATATAGATGACAGTTCTTAATTTCATGTTTATGACTAACCCTGCTCTGCTTTATCTATACTTCATGTGTACAAAGCTAGGAACTTACGTTGCAAGCAAATCCAGGAATTCATAGAGCTGAACTCTTCCATGCTCCACAAAACTTGGTTGTTTCTGCCTCATATACATAGATAATTTCTGTGGGGAGACCACTGAGCCACACATCTACAAAAACAAGTCATACAATTAACCATTTGACCGAGAAGATGTTTATGCCGTAGCCTCTTATTTATACTACCCATCCTTAGGGTCCTCTGGACCCCCTAAGTATACAAGGCATTTAAGGCATTTAAAGGATACACATAAATAACACTTGCTAACTGCATGAAATGTCAACTCTCATTCCTAATCCATCCTATGTCCTCCTCCCGTCTGTTATCCGGCAAACACCAGATATACCAAGCTCCAGGCTTCTCTGCAGTCACTTTCACCTTGGACTCTGTATATAAGATGGCGGCTGATTGCTAGTTCAAGCAGCATTATTTCTATTTATTAAATTATTGTTATTCTGTTCCCTTATAAAGAATGGCCGGACCGTTATACAAGCTCTTATACCTCTTGTGTCCCCCCTCATCCTCATAGACTGCAAGCTCTTGAGGGCAGGGCCCTCACTCCTGTTGTTCCATATTTTGTACTCTGTAATGTCATATTTGTATATGCCCCCTATGATTTGTAAAGCGCTACAGAATTTGATGGCGCTATATAAATAAGGATTATTATTAAATAAAATGGGAATGGATTATTATGACAACATTTCCTGTTTGTGGCACAATAGTCTATGGAATAATAGTTTATTTTTTCCAATGAGGAGGTCATTTAACACTTATTGAGAATTTCATAACAAAAACAATGGTGTGCTTTGTTTTAACGTAACTTTATTCCTTCATGAGTTATTTCCCTCTTCTCATTCTCTTAATACACTGATAGTAACATGGCAGAAGAAATGGTAGCACAGACTTCCAGTATCCATTGTTTCAGATACTGCACATCTAGTATCTTCACAGCATAGACCATTGCCTTCGAGATGTGCAGCATCTGAAATAATGAATACCGGAAGCCTGTGTGCTAGCACTTGTTCTGCAATGTTGCTATTAGTGTGTCAACAGTAGGAGAAGAAGGTTGCATTGACAATACAATACAATGGAATACATTTTATATGCGGTCATAAACTTAAAAATAACTCATGAAGGAGTAAAGTTATTTTAAAACCATTGTTTTTCTTGTGAAACTCTCGATTTGTTTAATGTGTTACATGACCCCTCTACTCATTGGAAAAAATAAAGTTGCATCCAAAATGGCCGACTTCAAAATGGTCAACACTCATCTTGAAAAGTTGCCCCCCTCCTGTCTACTAATGTGTCATAAACAGAAAGTTGATGTTACCAACCATTCCCATTTTATTTAGGTGTATCCATATAAATGGCCCATCATGTATATTGCTGCTATACTTTTTTAGGATTTAAAAAAAAAAGAAAAAAATTTAAACCAAACCATATTTTTATATTGAAAAAATGAGTTAGATTAGACTTACTAAGACTATATCAAACTCAAGCAGCTATTAGCCTACATAGTAACATGGTTGAAGGTTGAAACACAGCATACAGTAAGGCTGTTATACAATGTCAATTCACAGAAGGTGTATCTATAGGTCTAATATACATACAAATGTTAGTCTGGAAAAAAATGTCAGGTAGTTTTAAGAATAGCATTTATTTAGCTTTGTCTTCTCAATGGGAAGAGAGGACATTTTTGCATCTCTGACAGTAGGATCTGTTATCTTGAAGTTCAATATACATGACCCTTTTTTAATTATTCATCAAGTGAGACACTCATATATATTGGAAGGTTGGCCAGTAATGTGGTTATCAATGGGTTTGTTCATCATTAATGGGGTTAAAAAAACATTTCTGCTTTCTTCCAAAAACAGCGCCACACCTGACCATGGTGTGTGTCTGCATTGCAGCTCAGCTGTATAGAGATGAATGGAGCTTAGTTTTAATACCGCACACTAGCCATGATCAGAGGAGGAGCGCTTGGAAGAAAGTAGCCATGGTTTTTAACCTCCAGACAACACCTTAAGTGTAATGTATATTACAACCTTAGTAGGAAGAAGAAAAATATACAATGGGCCCTATTCTGCCATGCAACACTTTACAAACATTCCTCAGGACTTCTTTCAAGGTTCTGAATATGATGTAAAGATAATGTCACACTCATACTATTCCACCACTATTATAGGGAAACTGCTCTACATGTGATTTCCCAAATAACTTCATTATTTCTCTACTAATGCCATCAGCAAAATTCTTTTTTAATCTGTATTCTAATTTGCAGTGGTACACAAGAGGGATGTTCTAAGCACCTGGGGCGGCACCTGGCCGCTATGATTCCTCCCTGAACCACTGAGTCACTGTATCCGCTCTGTATAAAATATGGTCGGTTGGCAAATGTGTTACTAGAAGGGACGTAACTACAAGGGTAGCAGCCCGCTATGGAGCCATAGTGAGGCAGGGGGCACCGTCAACCTACCTGACAATAAAGAATGGAGGATGTGCACCATTGTATCTATATTGTAACTGCCCATTGTCCAGCATAATATGTATATAACATACTGTGATGTTATATTGCAGTATATGAGTGTATATGGTGTTGTATACAATGTATGTGAGTATGTTCCACATGGCACTGTATGTGTGTGTATATGCTGTGTGTGCACATGAGTGTCTTAATGTGTATTGTACTACATTGTGATATACTAATAGTGTATTTTTTTAAGTGGCCCCATGCAGTAGCCTGCTAGGGGAGCCCTGTCTCTCCTAGTTACGCCTCTGGTTACTAGCTTGCTAAACTCCAAAATCCCTGGATACTACACATATATACAGCAACATAAGTAACCAAACATAGCACATATTTACATGTATTTAAATTATTTTATTCCGGTCCCTATAAAAAAAAAAGGGAGAACCATTAAACAAGCTCTTGGGTCCCTCCTTCTCCTCATAGACTGTAAACTCTTGAGAGCAGGGTCTTCACTCCTATTGTTCCATGTGATTATATTGATTACATTGTAATGTCTTATTTTATTTGTATATGTGTCATTTGTATTTGTAAGTGCTACAGATATGATGGCGCTACAAATAAAAATTATTGGCTTCTATGGTACTGCGGTACGGAATGGGTAGCACACGGCCATATTAATACATTAGTGTGAAAGGGCCTAAGTAGAAGATTTGTCTTGTGAGAAGCATATAGCCACACTGGAAGAAGAGGGCAGTGATTAGGCAGAAAAAGCTGTTACAGTGCTGAGGACACTCTGGTAAACCAATTGCCTCATTAGCATAAAAAGTAGACTGAATATCTGGAATGACATAATCACACAAATAATTAAGGTGCATTATATCTTCAACATGCTGTCAGTAGCTTGAAGAGAACCTGTCCCCACAATTCACAAATCAGTGCAGTGTGTCCCATAGAGCCTTATTAACTAACTGACACCCTTCTTTTAGCTAAACATGTACCCCTCTGATTCCATATATTCAACTTTATAATTTGACCTGCTTAATCCAGCAGCTCCCCCTTGTTATCTGTGCATGCAGCAGAAATGTCATGTGACCAAGGTAAATCATTGCAGGTCCTTCAGCCTTCTAACATAAGCAAACTGTACAAAGCATATATCACATGAAATCACAGCAGCAGATGGAGAGGAGGAGAAAGCCCTGTAGGCTGCTGTTATTTTTATGCCGTAAGATATGTGCATGGGGTATAGTTTGTAATGTTAAAAGGCTAAAGGACTGTGATTATGTCACTCTGGTCACAGACATTAGGAATGCCCCTCAACTCTCTCTAAGTGCATAGATACCAGGTTAGTTTATAACTCTGATTTTGTGGGGATGTGAAGGAAGCCATTTTTAACTAGTAGAATGTGGTCAGATGGTTACTAGGGATCCATAGGAACCAGGCACTAGCTATATTTGTAAAAAAGTGCTGTCAGGTTCCCTTTAATACTTGGTGCAGCAGATGCACTCCCTTTAAATGAGGCTCCATGCTAACCTAGGATAGACGCTACAGCTTTACAGCCCTTTACCAACTATTTCCTGTTTATAACATGGTTAAAATATTCAATGCTATTGATATAAATATATAGATGACAGTTTCTTAATTTCATGTTTATGACTAACCCTGCTCTGCTTTATCTCAGTTGTACAAAGCGGAGGAACTTACGTTGCAAGCAAATCCAGGAATTCATAGAGCTGAACTTTCCATGCTCACAAAACTTGGTCGTTTCGCCTCATATACATAGATAATTCTTGTGGGGAGACACTGAGCCACACACTACAAAAACATTCATACAATAACCATTTGACCGAGAAGAGTTTATGCCGTAGCCTCTTATTTATACTACTCATCCTTAGGGTCCTCTGGACCCCCTAAGTATACAAGGGTGGGGGGCATTTAAAGGATACACATAAATAACACTCGCTAACTGCATGATATGTCAACTCTCATTCCTAATCCATCCTATGTCCTCCTCCTGTCTGTTTTCCGGCAAACTCCAGCTATATACCAAGCTCCAGGCTTCTCTGCTGTCACTTTACACCTTGGACCTTGTATATAAGATGGTGGCTGATGGCTGGTTCAAGCAACATTATTTTTTATATTAAATTATTGTTATTCTGTTCCCTATAAAGAAGGGCGGACCGTTATACAAGCTCTTATACCTCTTGTGCCCCCCTCATCCTCATAGACTGCAAGCGCTTGAGGGCAGGGCCCTCACTGTTGTTCCATATTTGTACTCTGTAATGTCATATTTGTATATGTCCCCTATGATTTGTAAAGCTCTACGGAATATGATGGCGCGCTATATAAATAAGGATTATTATTAAATAAAATGGGAATGGATTATTATGACAACATTCCTGTTTGGGCACAGTAGTTTTGGAATAATAGTTATTTTCCAATGAGAGGTCATTTAACACTTATTGAGAATTTATAACAAAAAACAATGGTGTGCTTGTTTTAACGTAACTTTATTCCTTCATGAGTATTTCCCTCTTCTCTACTTAATACATTGATAGTAACATGGCAGAAGAAATGGTATCACAGACTTCCAGTATCCAATGTTTCAGATACTGCACATCTAGTATCTTCACAGCAGACCATTGCCTTCGAGAGTGCAGCATCTGAATAATGAATACCGGAAGCCTGTGTGTAGCACTTGTTCGCAATGTTGCTATTAGTGTGTCAACAGTAGAGAAGAAGGTTGCATTGACAATACAATACAATGGATAACATTTTATATGCGGTCATAAACTTAAAAATAACTCATGAAAGTTATTTATGAGAGTAAAGTTATGTTAAACCATTGTTTTTCTGTGAAACTCTCGATTTGTTAATGTGTTACATACCCCTCTACTCATTGGAAAAAATAAAGTTGCATCCAAATGGCCGACTTCAAAATGGTAACACTCATCTTGAAAAGTTGCCCCCCTCTGTCTACAATGTGTCAAAAACAGAAAGTTGATGTTTACCAACCATTCCCATTTTATTTAGGTGTATCCATATAAATGGCCCATCAGTATATTGCTGCTATACTTTTTTAGATTTAAAAAAAAGAAAAAAATTTAAACCAAACATATTTTATATGAAAAAATGAGTTAGATTAGACTTACTAAGACATATCAAAACTCAAGCAGCTATTAGCCTACATAGTAACATGGTTGAAGGTTGAAACACAGCATACAGTAAGGCTGTTATACAATGTCAATTCACAGAAGGTGTTCTATGGGTCTAATATACTACAAATGTTAGTCTGGAAAAAAAAATTCAGGTAGTTTTAGAATAGCATTATTGCTTTATTTAATTAGCTATGTCTTCTCAAGGGAAGAGATGACATCTTTGCATCTCTGACAGTAGGATCTGTTATCTTGAAGTTCAATATACATGACCTTTTTTAATTATTCATCAAGTGAGACACTCAATATTGGAAGGTTGGCCAGTAATGTGGTTATCAAGGGTTGTTCACCATTAAGGGGTTAAAAAACATTTCTGCTTTCTTCCAAAAACAGCGCCACACCTGACCATGGTGTGTGTCTGCAGTGCAGCTAGCTGTATAGAGATGATGGAGCTTAGTTTATTATACCACACACTAGCCATGATCAGAGGAGGAGCGCTTGGAAGAAAGAGTAGCCATGGTTTTTAACCTCCAGACAACACCTTTAGTGTAATGTATATTACAACCTTAGTAGAAGAGAAAAAATATACCAATGGGCCCTATTCTGCCATGAACACTTTACAAACATTCCTCAGACTCTTTCAAGGTTCTGATCTGATTATAATATTTATCAAGGGAGAAGGCAAATGGTCAGATTCTACTATGTAGAATCATTTTAGATAAATAAAACTCTAAATTTATACTAACCTATGCTATGTTTATATTAAAATGCCTTGGCTAGCATTCTGAATAATTCAGTGGTCTATGCAAGTTAATTCACTTACCTAGCTCCTGCCAGCAGGATGTGGTGAGTCCAGGGAAGGGGCAGTGGGAGGAGGAGAGAAAGAATCCATGAGGAGACACAGGCACACGAGGCTGCAGCTGCACCACATGCTGCTGGCAGGGAGCCAGGTAATGTAAAATAACTATTATAAACACACTGAATTGATACAGAATGCTGACAATGGAGTATTATAATCAGCATAGCATAGGCTATTGGAACCTGCCACCAGCTAAAAAATACATTCCTGGTGACAGGTTTGTTTTAAATTATTCTTCCCTCAACTAAAGCAGTAATATATTCCCGCATTTCCATACAGCTATGAGCCATTTGTCCTGTTTACACTTACACCCCCTCCTTAGAACAATATTATTCCCCAAATTCTTCCATATTCAATACTAGAACCTGTAAATAAGAAAATAATGTCTCTGTTAATGCTGTGCCGGCTCCTTCTGCAAAGGAGTGACAAGGGATTTTATAAGCAATAGTTATTATATCCAATGATGCTGGGGATATTCACACTAATTCCTAACAGGTCACATGGAAAGGGGTTCACAGTCACATTACGAGCTACTTTATAATATAAATGTTTATTTTTCCAGTGTGGCTTCCAAGGAGTCATAAAGTTGAGTAATACTCTAAACAAAGTGCCATGTTTCATTGCCTTAAACACCAGATAATTCTCATTATTTGTTTTATTCCCTATAAAACATGTTTTATGTAATTCCAGGGTTAAGTGACAAAGCCTATACAGCGCCGGCATGAATTACACATAAAGCACAGCCGTCTGCATTGTGTGGTAACGCTCTGCATAATTGTACAGGGAAGACAATGTTTGTACAATGTAATTGGTAGAAGCTGCGGTGTACAGGAGTCAATAAGGAGATCCGTGGCTGCGACATGAGATTGGAGGGAGATCTGTTCTGAGAGCTAAATCTCACATAATTGTAGAGACCTCACTGGAAATGTGGATATAATACATGAGGACTAAGACGTAGGCGACAAATTATTTCACTCATCTTTGAAATTGTATCATAGCACAAAAAAAGTCCAGAGAAAGTCTCAAATTCAGAAGCTGGGAGTCTATTTCCATTTAGACAATGATTATGAGTCTAAGTGACATTGACTAAATGGGATTTTTAAAGAACCAATGTAATATAAATGGATGGATCAATCTCATATATAGACTGAGCTGATACTGTGCCTTTCTTATATGAGTGTCCCATATTGGTCACATAATTATTCCTTGTCAAGAAAGCAGGTCCAGTTAGATGATTCATTTCAGCTTATCAAGCTTTACCTACATATACTTACTAACAGCCCCCAATTATGTATGTACATATAGTGAAGGAGCCCTGCAGAACCACATTGGGGAACATTTACTTAGAAAGACTCTTCCCGTGTATAATGCTGGGTGCAACACATTCACTAAGACGTGCGCTAGAGAATCATGAATCTGACACTTCCCTGACTGGCCCTACAGAGTTCGCCAACTTAATGCTTTTGTGGTGCACCTTTAACATACTGCGCTAGTTCCACTGAGCACCACCACGCCCCTTAATTTGTTTTGCATGGAGGCCATCGCAGCTGCAGACACAGGGTCGTGCGAACATTGTAGACACTTCTTAAAACCTGTGCAAGCCTAAAGAATGTGCAAAGTCCAAGAAGTGCGGCGCAAAGCCTTGGTAAATGTGGCCCATTAAGTCAATGGTTGTCTACATTCAGTGTATGCCCTGTAACAGATCCAACTGTTCTGTCTTTTACGATTTTTTCCCCTTCCTCATTGGGGGCACCCCAAAGCGAAGAGGCTTGTGTTTCAATAAGAAAAAGTGTTCATTTTATTAATATTTGTTTCTAAGTGGAGCTGAGCAGATTGTACACAGTGTCCTATCTGCAGGCATATCCCCGTCGTGTATCAGCAGTGTATATTATCAGCAAGCAGCATGTTATAGAGCAGGAGGAGCTGAGCCAGATTGTACATAGCAAATGGAAAAAGTCGGGAAACCCGAAAAAAAGTGTTGTCTGCGGGGCCCTTATTAAATGAGCCCCAGTGTCTTAACTGCATCCAACATTGTACGTAGTATTCTATCTAGAAGCAGGCTGTTATAGCTGGGGGAGCTGATTAGATTCTACATAGTGTCCTTTTACAGGTAGAATCCTATGGAGAGGCTGAGCAGATTGTACAAAAGGTGCAACATCCCCATCCGGGCCTAGCCTTTTCTTGGGCCTCTACCCAGCCGGGGCCCAGATACCGAAGGTCTGGCGACTGCAGCCTAGGGCAGCTGACTGATGTCACGGTGCCTGTATGGGGACCGGAGTGCTGTCCAAAAGATGGTAAGTCTCCAGACGGTGGTGTGTACAGAAATAGGAGTGTAGAGGCTGATGTACTGATTCTCCCTAGGGCAACCTCTCAGGTGTCTGTAGGATGAGTCCTTGGTAATGGATGGGGAGCCCGTGGTGGTAAGTAGCCGTATCCAGGGATCAGAAAGACGCACGTTGTGCAAATCAACTTACAGTTCTTTATTGAGCTTCAAACAGCAGGCAACGGCCTTAACTTCAGCAAACTTTAGCTGTAAGGAGATAGCGGTTGGATCTGATTCCTCAGTATGATGGGCTCAGAGCCTGGCAAGGTGGCTCAGGCTGGAGGGGTGGGCTGCTACAGCAGCAAGGTTGAAGAGATATCTGGTGATGGAGGTCTGCAAGCCATGTGCTGAGGTGTGCTGTGCCTCAGCACTCTCTGGGCTCTCCCTGTAGAGACCTCAGGGGAAGAGACCAGAACCTTCCACACCCAATGTTTATATAACCTTGGGGTGTGTCCAGCTCAGGTGGATCATCCAACTAGCTTACTTACACCTTCATTACAGCAATTACTAAGCATATCATGGCCACACATTCACATTGTTAACTGTTGCCTTGCCAGGCAATATACAGTTAAGCCTTCATAGAGGGTTTGCGACTCCCCCTAACAGCTCCTGACCTGGAGAGCGGGCTATATCGCAACTACCAGCGTGCCTGTTTATTGGCAGGGGCATTGCACAGGCAGCATGTATGGGACAGGGAGCCTGATTCTTGCTTATTGCAGTTTCCTATAACTATCTTGATACTGGGTTTTCTTCGTATAGATGGTTTTAGCATGTCCAAATAGTTTCTTGCCTCTAAAGCATTCTGTACCACAGAAAGGGTTAACATTCAAACTTCCTGAAGCGGGAATGGGCTGTAATATTTCTATTAATTTGCCTTGTATTTTCAGACATGAGCCATTGATATGCCCTGACTGAGGCCAGGATATAAGCACGAGGTGTCTCCTTTCATTTCCATTGTTGTCATGCATGCAATAAATGTATCTCAGCTTTCTTGAGAAAGTGAATTTGCAAACGCTGTACAATGCTTGCGGGTAATTTTCAACGATTTTAGTGACCGGCTTTAATTAGGGAAGTGGAAAAACGCTGTCTAGCATATCTGGTGGTTACTTAGCCTGATAATTATCCTCTCTATAGACATTTCCTCCCTAAGAGCTCTACATTGTTTGCCATGTGTAGATCACTTTATTGCTTTATATGTTTTTCAGTCTTACAACTTCTTTAAGGAAATTGGTGAGCGTAAGATAATAGATATCAAACACATTTTCACTATACACAATAATAACTGATATACTCACGGACTCTCATATTGTAAGTAAACCAGCAGCTGACAGCACAACCTCCGAAAAATAACTTCTAAGCAAAAGGAAATCTACCATCAAATCCAGATGATAAACCGGGACACTTAATCATAGACCCAGGACAGTTGACGGGGTTTTCTTATATTCGTTATCCATGGCCTCCTTCCTTTTAAAATCAACTATTAAAATTATTTTTTAGTGTAATTACACTGATCAAATATATAATGTATAGGAATTTTACATCTGCTATATCTCTGAAACCTTGGGGGGCATTATACAGAGTGCGGGGGGGGGGGGCAAGGATGATCGTATGTGGGGGAATTTATGGGGCAGTCTGGTACTACCCCATATGAAATGGTTAGTTCAACTTAGGCTACATGCACATGGCGCCATGGAGAGAAGGAGGAGTGACCCCTCACCATAGCAATGCATGGCGTATGGCACCGTAACATGGGAAGAAAGGACATGTCTACTATTTCACCATGAACGGAGCGGTACGGTGCCGCTCCATGCAGCCATTGCCGTCTATGGGGGATGTATGTTCGGCTGCAAGCTTGCGGTCGTACATATTCCCCTGGCGGTCGTGTGCATGGGGCCTTAAGGGGTAATTCCCATACAGTTAAATAAATGTTATTGTTTTATTATAAAAAGTATACACCTTTCCCAGTTATACTTTCTTTATAAATTCCTTGGGTTTTCTAGATCTTTGCTTACTGGCCTTCTATAGAAAGCTTCTACATCCAGTGGTCACACAACTCTGATTACTCTCTGTGATATAACAAGCCGCGCACTTGTGTGACCATGATCAAATTTCTGTCCATTGGATGTAGATGTAGAAGGATAACCAGGAAACCAGAAAACCAGGAGGAATTGATACAGAAATATATTGGAAAATGGTATAACGTTTTATCATAACAACAATAACATCAGTTTGCGGATTTGAGAATACTCTATTAACCCCATAGCGCAATAAGACGTACCCTTACGTCTTACTGCGCATGGGGATATGAAGAGGGCTCACGGGCTGAGCCCTCTTCATACTCACCGGCATTTGCTTCATAATGAAGCAAACGCCCGTCGCTAACACCCGCGATCGGTGCTTGCACCGATCGCGGGTTTGTAACCCTTGATCGCCGCTGGCAAAGCTGCCGGGGCATTAAAGAGGCGGCGGTGGGCGCCGCCATCTTGGCTCCGATCGTCACTCCCCGTGACGTCACTGGGAGCGGCGACCGTTGCCATGACAGCCTGGGATCACACAAAGATCCGAGGCTGTCATGATCGAGGCATCTATTACAATGTGCTATCTGCACATTGTAATAGAGGTTATGCAAAATCCCCTATACTGCCATACTGTAGTATGGCAGTATATGGTAGGATCACATCAGAAACCTAGGGTTAAAGTACCCTAGGGAGTCTGAAAAAGAGTAAAAAAAATAAATAAAAAAAAGTAAAAAAAAAAAATATATTAAAAAACTCACAAAAATTCAAATCACCCCCCTTTCCCTAGAACCTGATATAAATCCATAACTAAAACCGGACAAATTAACCTAAACACTTTCGACCTCGCCGCGTATAGCACCCCCCCGCCGTCCGAAAATGCACGATATCTCATCAAAATTTTATAATACCACCCGTTTCTTTCACCCCCGGTAACCCGTAGGGAAAAATAGCGCCCGTCCAATTCCTCGTCGCAAATCCCCGGCACATTTTCCCTTTTGCATTTCTGAACCAATATAGAATAACAACATTCTCTATAAAAACGTATCAAACGGTGCACTCAACACGTCCTAAACTTCTAGATCGCTATTTGCCACCGTCTCCACATCAGACCTCCAGTTTAGCCCAGCCAACAGGAGCCCACTCTGCACAGCCGTCGTCGATACCAAATATTTATCAAGGGCAGAAGGCAAATGGTCAGATTCTACTATGTAGAATCATTTTAGATAAATAAAACTCTAAATTTATACTAACCTATGCTATGTTTATATTAACAATGCCTTGGCTAGCATTCTGAATAATTTCAGTGGTCTATGCAAGTTAAATTCACATTACCTAGCTCCCTGCCAGCAGGATGTGGTGAGTCCAGGGGAAGGGGCAGTGTGGAGGAGGAGAAGAAGAATCCATGAGGAGACACAGGCACACGAAGGCTGCAGCTGCACCACATGCTGCTGGCAGGGAGCCAGGTAATGTAAAATAAACTATTATAAACAACTGAATTGATACAGAATGCTGACAAATGGATATTTAAATCAGCATAGCATAGGCTATTGGAACCTGCCACCAGCTAAAAAATACATTCCTGGTGACAGGTTTGTTTTAAATTATTCTTCCCTCAACTAAAGCAGTAATCTATCCCGCATTTCCATACAGCTGTGAGCCATTTGTCCTGTTTACACTTACGCCCCCTCCTTAGAACAATATTATTCCCCAAATTCTTCCATTATTCAATACTAGAACCTGTAAATAAAGAAAATCAATGTCTCTGTTAAATGCTGTGCCGGCTCCTTCTGCAAAGGAGTGACAAGGGATTTTATAAGCAATAGTTATTATATCCAATAGATGCTGAGGAAAGTCATACTAATTCCTAACAGGTCACATGGAAAGGGGGTATCACAGTCACATTACGAGCTACTTTTATTAATATAAATGTTTATTTTTCCAGTGTGGCTTCCAAAGGAGTCATAAAGTTGAGTAATACTCTTAAACAAAGTGCCATGTTTCATTGCCTTAAACACCAGATAATTCTCATTATTTGTTTTATTCCCTATAAAAACATGTTTATGTAATTCCAGGGTTAAGTGACAAAAGCCTATACAGCGCCGGCATGAATTACACATACAGCGCAGCCGTCTGCATTGTGTGGTAACGCTCTGCATAATTGTACAGGGAAGACAATGTTTGTACAATGTAATTGGTAGAAGCCTGCGGTGTACAGGAGTCAATAAGGAGATCCGTGGCTGCGACATGAGATTGGAGGGAGATCTGTTCTGAGAGCTAAATCTCACATAATTGTAGAGAACCTCACTGGAAATGTGGATATTAATCATGAGGACTAAGACGTAGGCGCCAAATTATTTCACTCGTCTTTGAAATTGTATCATAGCACAAAAAAAGTCCAGAGAAAGTCTCAAATTCAGAAGCCGGGAGTCTATTTCCATTTAGACAATGATTATGAAGTCTAAGTGACATTGACTAAATGGGATTGTTTAAAGAACCAATGTAATATAAATGAATGGATCAATCTCATATATAGACTGAGCTGATACTGTGACTTTCTTATATGAGTGTCCCCAGGTTATTCATAGCTTCTCTATATCTTACCATGAAGAAAGCTGTTACACCATGATCAGTGGCTTGCGGAACACAGTAATATTGGTCACATAATTATTCCTTGTCAAAAAAGCAGGTCCAGTTAGATGATTCATTTCAGCTTATCAAGCTTTACCTACAGCATATACTTACTTACAGCCCCCAATTATGTGTGTACATATAGTGAAGGAGCCCTGCAGACCACATTGGGGCACATTTACTTAGAAAGACTCTTCCCGTGTATAATGCTGGGTGCAACACATTCACTAAGATCGTGCGCTAGAAATCATGAATCTGTCGCTTCCCTGCACTGGCCCTACAGAGTTCGCCAACTTAATGCTTTTGTGGTGCACCTTTAACATACTGCGCTTAGTCCAACTGAGCACCACCACGCCCCTTAATGTGTGTTGCATGGAGGCCATCGCAGCTGCACGACAACAGGGTCATGTGCGACACATTTGTAGACACTTCTTAAAAACCTGTGCAAGCCTAAAAGAATGTATAAAGTCCGACAGAAGGGCGGCGCAAAGCCCTTGGTAAATGTGGCCCATTAAGTCAATGGTTGTCTACATTCAGTGTATGCCCTGTAACAGATCCAACTGTTCTGTCTTATTTACGATTTTTTCCCCTTCCTCATTGGGGGCCCCCATAAGCGAAGAGGCTCTGTGTTTCAATAAACAGTGTTCATTTTACTAATATTTGTTTCTAAGTGGAGCTGAGCAGATTGTACACAGTGTCCTATCTGCAGGCAGCATGTTATAGAGCACAAGATTCTGAGCAAATGGTATCTGAGCATTAATCAATTGTGGCCCAGCATCCGTGATTTTTGGCACAAGAATTGTGCTATAATTTACACAGGGATGTTCGATCATGTTGCAAGGGGTTTGTGAATCGCCGCAGCACCAAAAAAGGTTTAGAACGTTCTCCCCATTCATGAAGGTGAAATAGAACTCTATAGACCAGCTTTTTACACCTGTGTGTAAAGCCAACAATTGCACCAAAAAAGTGTAGGGAAATTGGAAGCACAGGAAAAGTGTCTGGATTGTGTCTGGCGTGTCAAAAAGGACAAATATTGTGGCGCTGACACTCCATAAATAAGGCGCAACAGGTGCAGCTAGACAAAAAAAAAAAAAACACCAAAAAAAACCTTTCCGAAACAGAAAGTCAACGAAAGTGCGTCAGCGGAGCCCTTAGTAAATGAGCCCCAGTGTCTTAACTGCATCCAATATTGTACATAGTATTCTATCTAGAAGCAGGCTGTTATAGCTGGGGGAGCTGATTAGATTCTACATAGTGTCCTTTGTACAGGTAGAATCCTATGGAGATGCTGAGCAGATTGTACATAAAGGGGCAACATCCCCCATCCGGGCCTAGCCTTTTCTTTGGGCCTCTACCCAGCCGGGGCCCAGAATACGGAAGTGTCTGGCGACTGCAGCCTAGGGCACGCTGATGTCACGGTGCCTGGTATGGGGACCGGAGTGCTGTCCAAAAGCCTGGTAAGTCTCCAGCAGGTGGTGTGTACAAGAAATAAGGAGGTAGAGGCTGATGTACTGATTGTCCCTGGGGCAACCCCTCAGGTGTCTGTAGGATGAGTCCTTGGTAATGGATGGGGGAGCCGTATCCAGGGATCAGAAAGACGCAACGTTGTGCAAATCAACTTACAGTTCTTTATTGAGCTTCAAACAGCAGGCAACGGCCTTAACTTCAGCAAACTTTAGCTGTAAGGAGATAGCTGGTTGGATCTGATTCCTCAGTATGATGGGCTCAGAGCCTGGCAAGGTGGCTTCAGGCTGGAGGGTGGTGGGCTGCTACAGCAGCAAGGTTGAAGCAGATATCTGGTGATGGAGGTCTGCAAGCCATGTGCTGAGGTGTGCTGTGCCTCAGCACTCTCTGGGCTCTCCCTGTAGAGACCTCAGGGGAAAGAGACCAGAACCTTCCACACCCAAGGTTTATATAACCTTGGGGTGTGTCCAGCTCAGGTGGATCATCCAACCAGCTTACTTACACCTTCATTACAGCAATTACTAAGCATATCATTGGCCAACAACATTCACATTGTTAACTGTTGCCTTGCCAGGCAATATCTACAGTTAAGCCTTCATAGAGGGTTTGCGACTCCCCCTAACAGCTCCTGACCTGGAGAGCGGGCTATATTCGCAACTACCAGCCTGCCTATGTATTGGCAGGGGCGTTGCACAGGCAGCATGTTATGGAGCAGGGGAGCCTGATTCTTGCTTATTGCAGTTTCCTATAACTATCTTGATACTGGGTTTTCTTCTGTATAGAGTGTTTTAGCTGTCCAAATATGTTTCTTGCCTCTAAAGCATTCTGTACCACAGAAAGGGTTAACATTCAAACTTCCTGAAGCGGGAATGGGCTGTAATATTTCTATTAATTTGCCTTGTATTTTCAGACATGAGCCATTGATATGCCCTGCACTGAGGCCAGGATATAAGCACGAGGTGTCTCCTTTCATTTCCATTGTTGTCATGCATGCAATAAATGTATCTCAGCTTTCTTGAGAAAGTGAATTTTGCAAACGCTGTACATGCTTGCGGGGTAATTTTCAACAGATTTTAGTGACCGGCTTTAATTAGGGAAGTGGAAAAACGCTGTCTAAGCATATCTGGGTGTTACTTAGCCTGATTAATTATCCTCTCTATAGACAGTTCCTCCCTAAGAGCTCACATTGTTTGCCATTGTGTAGATCACTTTATTGCTTTATATGTTTTTCAGTCTTACAACTTCTTTAAGGAAATTGGTGAGCGTAAGATAATAGATATCAAACACATTTTCACTATACACAATAATAACTGATATTACTCAAGGAGGACTCTGATATTGTAGGTAAACCAGCAGCTGACAGCACAACCTCCGAAAAATAACCAAATAACCATCAAAATCCAGCATGATAAACCAGGGACACTTAATCATAGACCCAGGCACAGTGACTGGGGTTTTCTTATATTCGTTATCCATGGCCTCCTTCCTTTTAAAATCAACTATTAAAATTATTTTCTAGTGTAATTACAATTGATACTCGGTTGAAATGTACTATGGATTTGCAACTACATGGGCTGATCAAATATATAATGTATAGGAATTTTACATCTGCTATATCTCTGAAACGTTGAGGGGGAATTATACAGAGTGGGGGGGGGGCAAAGATGATGCTATGTGGGGGAATTTATGGGGCAGTCTGGTACTACCCCATATGAAATGGTTAGTTCAACTTAGGCTACATGCACACATGGCGCCATGGAGAGGAGGAGGAGTGACCCCTCACCATAGCGATGCATGGCGTATGGCACCGTAACATGGGGAAAGAAAGGACATGTCCTATCTTTTCACCATGAACGGAGCGGTACGGTGCCGCTCCATGCAGCCATTGCCGTCTATGGGGGATGTATGTTCGGCTGCAAGCTTGCGGTCGTACATAATTCCCCTGGCGGTCGTGTGCATGGGGCCTTAAAGGGGTATTCCCATTACAGTAAATTAATGTTAGTGTTTGTATTATAAAAAAGTTATACAACTTTCCAGTATACTTTCTTAATAAATTAATTGTGGTTTTCTCGATCTTTGCTTACTGGCCTTCTAGAAAGCTTCTACATCCTGTGGTCACACAGCTCTGATTACTCTCTGTGATATAACAAGCTGCGCACTTGTGTGGCCATGGTCAAATTTCTGTCCATTGGATGTAGATGTAGAAGGATAACCAAGAAACCAGAAAACCAGGAGGAATTGATACAGAAAATATATTGGAAAATGGTATAACTTTTTATCATAACAACAATAACATCAGTTTGCGGATTTGGGAATACCCCTTTAGGTCTGTATATTTTATCAAAAGGCCGTTTTGGCAATGTAAAACTATTGTAGCTTTGGTTCTCCCAACTTTTTAAGGATGGGAATATCAGGCTGATCCGTGTGGATGCCAGCTGTTGATCAACAGTATAAGAGATTGTTGAGCACATCCATCAGTTATCTCCACTGTCTCTGAGTTCCGGAAATACCTAAATGTTATGCTCAGAAACTTCTGACAATCCCATCTATTGAAATAGTGGCAGGACATTCTCACCCATTAGTGAGAACTAGACTCCTGTTCTTTGTTCTCATGATCTGTGGGGGTCCCAGCAGTGGGGCCTTCACCAATAAGCTTGATATCCCCTATCATGTGAATAGAGGATAACTTAAAAAGTTAGGTCAACCCGTTTAAGAGTGTGTTGTACATATTGCTGTATATTTTGTTGTACATCTGTGGCTTCTATGTTTGTTGATCTTCCCATATAACATGTGATCAGCCCTTCTTCTGAGACTAGACTGCCCCTTGAGCTCTTAGTGAGAAATCTTTCATCGCCTTTTCTTTGATGTTGTGTTTGCCTAATGATTGTAATTAATTTAATCTAGCTGGAAAAGATAATGGCTTATGTCAAATTCCTTCCTATTTTATTTTGGTGATTTTACTCCTGAGATTTACTATATTATCACTGAGCACAGAAAACATGACACAGGTTGAATTACAACATGGCCCTTGGAATAAAACCGTATCAAATACCTGTACTCATAATAGGGTGTTAATGTTAATTGTGTGTCTCATTTATAAAGTGGGTTAATCTGTGATTTGGTTGTACATCACACACACAGTGGTCTTGTCAGAGTTCCAAATTCCATCAGTCATGGTCAACGATAATTTGGTTGTCATTGCAAAGAAACAATCCATGTTTTCCTAAGCACGGACACCTATATACCTTCCAAATTCTTAACCCCCTATCATTATCAACGTATTAATCAATGTAACCAGTGATCCAGCTTGTTGAGCATTTACAAAGTAACAGATCCACAAATCATTATGGTCTAAAACCCAGAGAATATTAACAAGTTAATGTTAGTATCTAACTAATCCGACATTTATACTACTGTATATAAGTTCTTTCTGAATTTGTGTGGTTTGTCTAGTATTGTTCTCGTTGCTTATGCTACACTGTATAAGATGGGTCTTATAAGCACTAACATGAGTTAAAGAGATTTGCTACTAAAGAGGATTGTTCAAGGATATATATACTACACAGGTTAGTAATGAAGAAGGAACGGCTATCACTATTTGTGGTAGAATAAAAACAATATTTTTTATTGTATAATTTTAAATGTGGTCCCAAACTGGACCTATGCATTTCAGGTTGACTGACTCTTAGTCATGGGACCACTCTTTTCAAATTATGCAATAAAGAAGATTGTTTTAATGCTACCAGGAAGGTGCTGGACACTACTTCTTCATTACTATACTTACCTTCTGGATGCCAGTGTGTAGTTCTTTTGCATTGTCCTGAAGAGCTTCCATTTAAACCCAGCATGACTGTACCTACTGAGAGGTTTGTAGAATTTGTTTTCTATATATACCTTAGAGGTTTTCTATAAAGCAGTTGTGGAGCTCAGGTTGACACATGTTAGAGAAAGATTCTCTCCAAAGGAAAAAAGTCAAGTTGAGAAATATGGAAAAGAGACTAGCTGCATAGAGCCAAAACATTTTGGATTTCATAGCCACATGGAATTAGAATGGAGAGACACGATACAGTCTTGATTGCCACTTCATTCAAACCAAGGTACGGTAGTGAGGAGGAAGGGAAAACTTAAGATCTCCTCCTAGATCAGTAGTGGCGCCAAAGTTCATACATTTAAAGCCCATCCAGTAGATAGTTAATAACTATGTTGTGGTGTCAAGCAATGACAGATGGGGGCTCCATCATGTTAGTTGATGTTTTTTGCACTGTTAAAGATTCTATCCAGAAATGATCCCCAAGGAGACTTGGAGGAATAAAAACCCTTATGCCTAGTGTTAAGCTTTTCCGGTTTTATTGTACTATAAGATTCTTGCCTGCAGACCATACTTCACTTCATGGACAGGTTAATGAAATATAATAAACATTGAGACAAAGTTGGAGGACATTTCTTATAACCAAAAAGGACAAAGTTTTCCTATTAGTTTCAAATTGTCTGCTACCAGCATGTAATTGGCACATAATAAATGAGCTATTAGCGGTTAATTCATTAGATGCTAGCTGTTACTAGAATGCAAACTAATATTTATTGCAATTTAATTAGCTTTCCCTACCTAACATTAAATGCCTCTGGTTGCCATATAATTGGAATTGATGAAGTTGGTTAGGTCAATTAGATGGTGACAATTTTACTTGATTGCTAAATAACATGGTCTTTTTTCAGTCTAACTTGTACTGCCCATAGTATTGGTCTTTGACTATTTGGGGAATGAAAAATGAAACTGATTTTGCATCCGATTAACTCTTTTGCTACCGGGGGAATGACATGGAAACTATAGTAAAGGCCGAATAGACAGGTTTTACCCTGTGCTGTGCACACCTAGAATACACGCATCAATCTCAATATCTTGATTACAAGCAGGCCAAAGAGCTATGGGAAGAAATGTTCATTTATCTTCTTACTTCCTGCAGCTGCCAGCTACAGATTGAAGGTTAAGTTAGCTCAACGTCATTGCGTTAACAAAACTGTCCCACTAATCAGAATGGGAAGCGCATCCCTGAAATGTATTACCTGACAAGTGGAGAATGACTTTGAACAAAAGAAAATTTACAGGGCTCAAGTAAGGAATGGAAAAGCCTAGAAAAATCGAGAACACGAGGCTAACTAGTAACCAATATCCATCTAGTGCAACCACCAATTGTTGAATTCTTCAATGGGTTGTTTCCGTGGACAAGATTGCCTTAGGCCTTTACTACACAGTTTTTGGAATTAATGCCATACAAAAACTTTTACCTGTTTTTCCCAGATTTTTTCATTTATTTTACATAAAGCTAATATATACATACTTAATTATCTACAGAAAGTAAGTGAGTCTTGATACCAGGGGTATTCAGGAGAACCATCAACTTCCTTTATTAGATATTTCCAGCTATCCGGTAATGCTATTTTCTGAGAAAAATACTGTGAATAACAGTATAGTTTAAAGTGATGGCCTCAAATGTATGTAGGAATCGATCTTTCCAATTGTGCTTTGGGCCCTTTTTGTAATTTTATCAACTTTGGTTTTCCATTTATGCTAACAATGGTTATCTAGTAGGACATCTTCAGGAACTTGCTGCAAATGTAGAAGGATTTGAACTTCCTGAGGAAGTACATACACGACCATGCATTATTGTACACCACATCACTGTTTAAAAAGCATCCAGTCAAGGGAATTTGGGACGTATCTGTCATGAGGCAGGATGAAGTTCCTGTCTCAGGCAGCAGATTGCGGAGTCCGCGCTATCTGAAAAATCAATTACATTGGCGCCTTTAAAGGGAACGTGTAATCAGAAATTGGCCTAATAAACCACTAACAGTATGTCTTCAAGCAGCTGGACAGCTTCTAGATCATGTTTCTTTTATGGACCAGTGTGGTAGCATCATCCAGAAAATCAATACACAGAGAGTTTAACACTAAAGTCAAGCTTTCCCTGCATCTGAATGCCCCATTCACTGTAAGTGATGGTCCTGCATTCAGAGACATCATTGACCAGATCTTCTGAAGTTGTGGGGCACTGGGCGAGGTTGTGTATATACTGAAAGAGGCTGTACATATACTGGGTGGAGGCTGTGTATACTGGGGAGGCTGTGTATACTGTGGGTCACTGGGGGACAGTCTCTATATACTGTATGTAGGGATCGGTATATAGGGGATGGATTTTAATTAAACCGAGTGGCCTTTATGGTGTACTGTATATAATGTAATTTGGGAGTATGTATATGGGGGCTTCTATAAATAAATTAGGCGAACTGTATATAAATAAATTGGGTGTGTATATAAATTATTAGGGTGCTGTAGTTCAGGGGGTCTGGAGTATATAATAAATTGTGGGTGCTGTACATTTTCAATCCTTGCCATAGTCAGCAAAAGGTCTACAATGGGCCCTGCCTAGAATGCATAGAAAAATAAAAAAGCCAAAATAATCACAAACATGTTAGGCATCCCACAATCTCTGGTCTATCAAAATATAATAGAGATTATTCCCCTCCATGAATGCTGTAAGTGTCCCAAAAGTGTCCAAATGTCCAAATTTATACTTTTTGACAAATTGACACTTTTCTTCATTTTGCCTCAAAAGGTTGTAAAGGTTGTACAGCTGTACATAGGATATCAATGAAAATGTCATCCCATTCTGCAAACAATGACCCCTTATCCAACTGTGTATATCAAAGTATGATATAGCATTGTTTAATGCAAGAAAGATATGACATTTTCTACAGGCATTAAGACACCAAAACTATGTACATTTGATATTTCTGTGATTGTACTGAGCCAACGAATAATGGGGAAGTGCCATCTGGACCACACAGTAACATGGTAACAATTTTACCACATTTGGAATTGTTTTCTAGTGCAAGGCATAGCATATTAAATGGTGTAACTAAAAAGTGCAATTTGTCTGAATACAGCTTTGTATATGGAAATATAAAATATATGGTTTGGGAAGTGGGGAATTAAAAATTAAAAAAAAAAAAAGTTAAAAAACAAAACACAAAAACCTCAAAAACCCCAAGCTTCAATGGGTTGAAAAAATTGAATATTTATCAAGTGTGATTTACTCATACAGTATAACTTATCTTTGGTTCTCACAGCACCTAAATATTTTCTAAAAAATAGGGCAGTACAATGATCTCATACCCAGTGGCACCAAGGTTTACTGCTCAGATTTTTAAATACATTCAATAATTAAAGGTGTTGTCCACTTTCAGCAAATAATTGATATTGTTTGTATAAGGAAAAGTTATCCAATTTGCTAATATACTTTCTGTATAAATTCCTCCTGGTTTTCTAGATCTCTGCTTGCTGTCATTCTAGAGAAAGCTTCAATGTTTTCTCCAGGGTTTACTTGTGCACCTCCCTGGTGTCCATGCACATGGACAGATTTATATCCACTGGTATAAACATATTGGGGCACATTTACTAAGAGTCGTGCATGCACATTTGTTGGACTCTGCACTTCGGGGCTTAAATGACCTGCACAGGTATTTAAGAAGTGTGTGCCCTGCGATTGTGGAGCACATGACCCTTTTTGTGGCACAGCTGCACTGCTTCCATGCAACACAAATTAGGCGGCGTGCCGTCAGACGGTCCGACTGATTTGGACTGAACGCAGGATTTATCTTTCAAATTGTTTCGCAAGCCCAAGCACAATGATACACCACATAAAAGATAGTGGGGGTCATTTACTAAGGGCCCGATTCGCGTTTTCCCGACGTGTTACCCGAATATTTCCGATTTGCGCCGCTTGTACATGAATTGGCCCGGGTTTTTGGCGCACGCGATCGGATTGTGGCGCATCGGGGCCGGCATGCGCGCGACAGAAATCGGGGGCGTGGCCGAACGAAAACCAGACGTATTCGGAAAAACCGCCGCATTTAAAAACCGAAAAAGTGTCGCTTGGGGAGCGCTCACCTTCACCTTCTATGGGATGGTGCATTCCGGGGCGTTAAGATTATTTTCGGCGCTGCAGCGCCACCTGGTGGACGGCGGAGGAACTACCATCTTAAATCCCAGCCGGACCCGAATCCTGTGCAGAGAACGCGCCGCTGGATCGCGAATGGGCCGGGTAAGTAAATGTGCCCCAGTGACTCTGTTGGACCTGAGCGGGGAAGGGACACACTCATGATATCGGGTGCACGATCTTAGTGAATCGCGGCACGCTGCATTATAGATGGGCAGAGCGCTTTATGTGAACTCCGGTGACCGGGTAAGTAAATGTGCCCCAGAATCTTTCTGTAGAATGGCAGCAAGAAGAGTTGTAGAAAACCATAGATATAGACAGTGGAAAATTATAGAACTTTTCATTACACAAACAATATCAAATATTTGCTGAAAGTGGACAAACTCTTTAATGTTTTGTTAAACTTTTTTAAATATAAATAGTTCTGAATGGACAGGTGAATATTTATTTTTGGAAAAAAGTTGGTGGATGTCCATGAATAGACACAAGTGATCCTACTCTTAGAACTTTTCTGTACTCCACCTTGTTGGCTTCTTTTACCAAAAAAAAGTATTTTGTTCTGCAAATACGGAGTTCTGCAAGAACTGACCCACTGCTAATGAACTTCATAGGCAGATCATGAACTGCCAGGTATAAATCTATCACATCCATCTTCTTGTCAAGGTAGTTAGTCAACAGTCACTACCTAATGCAAAATCAACAGTTCTCTATTCTGCCAATAAACAGTCACTGCCCATAAAGGGTTTCATCCTTATGTAAGGTGGCACTGGTCACCGGATACTATAATACAGTGACATGGATCCTGTGTCCCTCCTTCTTATATGTGGCATTACATCCCAAGGACACCTTGAGACCCGCTGATTTCTTGCTTTGCTAATTGAAAGAGACAGTTAATTGATCACAGAAATGCAGTAAGAATGCAAATGGACCATCGTGTCACTGCAGGACTGCTGCATCCTACCTCTAAAGAGGGTACTAACATTTTAAAGAAAACATTGCAAAAGTTATAGTTGTTGAATGGTAGGGGGACTATATGTTCTTAAACCAATGTTACGGTATTATTGTGGTTTATGCATCAGTTTTAATTTTTATCTTTATAGTATTATTATCCTGTGTCAATATCAGGACAAAACATGTTTACAAAGTTACATATTTGGTGATTGATGGAGGGACTAAGAGTGCCTCTATTTTGTAGGCACATTTATTGGGTAGCCACCTAAATATAAAGTTGGTCTTATAAAGAATTTACACCATTTGAATTTTTATTTACTGTCCCCAAGAAAAATAAATGCAAGTTTGCAAACAGTCTTATTTATAAATAAAATTTTGTGTTGACATTTTCTATGCAGACCCATCCAGTCCCATGGTAACAGACTACAAACAAACTTCCTGTAGTCACATCTTGCAGTCCTGAAGCTTTGTCAGTTTCTCACATTTTACTAACTCTAGTAAAAAGTTGTATATAAAAGTTCTTATTCAGAACATATGCAAAATCACCTTGATGTAATAGATCATTAGTGTACACATAAGAATCATCGCCCTTCCTAATAGGGTTTGGGAGTAGTTATCATAGAGGGAACATGCAGACAGTAGGACAGGTAGTCCTCTGTCCTGCTGACAGCAGGTCACGTGACCCAACATTCCCGTTGACTACAGACAGACTTAAAAATAATGCTGTATGGCAGTGGTGGCGAACCTATGGCACGGGTGCCAGAGGTGGCACTCAGAGCCATTTCTGTGGGCACTCAGAACATCTCCCTAGGACAGAATTCACCAAATAGGACCAAATCCACTAAAACTTCCTGCAGTCCCAGGAACTTAAGAGATGCTGCTCTCAGCACTATTTTAAAGTGACACTTCATTGGCTGTTTGGAACTGCAGGAAAAGTGAGAAGGTGCTGACAGAACTGCAATTTCTTTGGAGGTTCTCATTCTGGACCCACCATTCTTCCTCTACAGAGAGACCCTGGAGAGAAGCTATAATGATAGTCTCAATGTGCCCTCCTTCTTTCAATTGTATTGGTTGCTTTAGGGGGCCCATACGATTGTAAGATGCAGAAGAACAGGTAGCAATAAGTTACTGCTTCAAATGCCATGTTGACACTTCACGGCAAATAAGTGGATTTTGGTTGTAGTTTGGGCACTCTCTCACCAAAAGGTTCGCCATCACTGCTTTATGGGATTAGAGTTTTGTAAATACCCTGGTAAGTGCGTGTGTGGCCAACCCCTGCCTTGAACTGTGCACAGGTCTGCCACCTGCTGGACTTTCATCATTATAATCAGGTGCGCCATATATATGAACCTAGACATTTTAGCAGGTATTTATTGATGGTGCGCCTTATAATCCGGTGCGCCTTATAGTCCAAAAAATACTGTACCAGTGACTGTCCATTCATAAAATGAATAGGGTGTTTTCTCTTGCCCCATCTGTCATTCCTCATATTTTAGAGGCAATTAGCTACATACAGTATTTAGGTCTCTATGTTTCTTCTATAATATTTTTTTATTTCAAATGTGTTATACATGTAACAAAAACTAATATAATGTTAATAGTACCTATAGCTGGACCTCTTAATGATTTAAATTAAGTAGTTTTCCAGCTACTGACCTAGGCTCCTCAGTATTTATCATGCACCAGGCATTATGACACAATATTTCTGTATTTTTGTTCTCTTGATCGTTTTGAAGGCTCTCTGTGGTGATCTGTATGCAGAGGTCACATCTCAGAGCGCTAGCAAAAATCTGTCAATATAAAAAAGGCTAAAAGGACACAGAGCTCATTGAGTTTGGACCCCCTCCTCTCCACCCTCACCTGATAATAAAGTTATAGTGAGACATTAGAGACTGTGAGATCTATTCATTCTGTCCCCCTATAGTACCCTGCCATTGACAAAGCATGATAGCTATCTAATGCACAATAATGAACTTGTACAACTTACAACGTTGACATAATAAGTGAGAATTCTGCAGGTAAAAGAGCAATAACATGACTCACTCACTGACTCATTGGGTTCATATAGGAAAGTTCAAATTTTTGGTTCTTGAATCTTGATTGTTGATAATATCATTTATGCACCATTTTCTTTTTGTAAAGTGGACTTGTCAGGCAGGGCCCCTGAGCCCCAACAAATGTATAATGATGTATGTGTGAACCATTTGTGCTGGGGCCCAGACCTGCTGGGGGGACCCACAAACGGCTGTACATAAGGAATCCATGAGGTTAAGGGGGGCTGTATCTAAAGAATCCACAGAGGGTGTGGGGGGCTGTATATAAAATAACCATGACAGGGCTGTTATGGTAGGATAAACTAAGGAATATTTTAGTCGAAAGCGACAGGAAACTGTTTTAGTATTTGGTTTTTTAATGCTGCCACGTGATTTGACTGCAAAGGGGCTTGACTGTTAACCTGGACCCGAACCTGCCTCTGGGCCCCGGGGAAATATTTCTCACACGGCCCCCCATCGTTTACAATAGATTTGCATATATGAAACACTACCTTTTGTCATGCTTATGCTATAATAAAAAAATAATGCTGCAGTCTGTTATTTTTTACATTATACTAGTGAAAGAATGATAGAAGGGAACCCTCAATGCATGGACGTCTATCCTAAATGATGGTGAATGTAAGTGCTTCCACTTAACACTTGACAATAATGAAGACCAAATGCGGTGATGTGTATAGAGTCTGGATGCTGCTAATCAGTCCTACCCCCGACTCCATCACAACGCACAATAGAAATTACTTCAATGCACTATATGACACACCAATGCATATAAGAAGGTTACTCAGTGACTAAAGTATAGGTAAGACACAGGTAAGAGTGGAAACTAGTAACTTACAGGTGATAACCTTCTCCTTCGGGTACAGTTGGTACATGATGATTACTCTCGGCTATGACTGAAAAACTTAAACTCCTCCTGTCTCCTCCTAAAATACTCCTTTGGTTATCATACCAAACAGACCCCTCACACCACACTGTCACTTACAGTATGATGTCATCTGTATAACTGTACTACACCCCTAAATAATGCTTCCCCCACAACTTACCATGCTGTGCACACCCCAATCAATTATAATATATTTTGGACCAAATAACTTTTATTTAATGCAGTGCCCGATATAATTATATTATATTATAAATCACAATAATAATTCCTCAGTAATGTGCACTTTGTGCCAGATAATCCAATACTGTTCACCGCTCTTAGTAAATCTGGTCAGTTTTCAGGATGTGACACAGCTGTAACATTTTTTTTCTTGGTACTTTGCTTCATGCTGTTGTGACACAATTTTGGAGAAGCGCGTAATAAATGTCACACAAACTCCGACTAAGCCCGCACCGCACCGCACACGTTTAGTTACACCGATTTTTTCAGACACAGCGCAACCGCCACACAAAGCTGCCACAAACACCTCATAATTACATTTCAGAGATCCACAGACACTTTCATTCATTCAAACTTAGACATTAAAATGGCGCAGACACAGAAATATATTTGGGCCAATGTGTTCACTGAATAAAAGAAATACAGAGCATAATAAATTGTAATTTTAATAACTTATTTAAAATCAGGTATACTATACAGGCAGTCCCCGGGATACATACAAGATAGGGTCCGGAGGTTTGTTCTTAAGTTGAATTTGTATGTAAGTCGAAACTGTATATTTTATAATTGTAGGTCCAGACAAAAAAAAATTTGGCCTCAGTGACAATTGGAGATTAAACATTTTTTGCTATAATGGGACCAAGGATTATGAATAAAGCTTCATTACGGACACCTTACAGCTGATTATTGCAGTCTGGGACCATAGTAAAGCATCCGAAGAGCTTCACCAGAGGTAAAAGGGGTCTGTCTGTAACTATCGGTTGTCTGTAAGTCGGGTGTCCTTAAAGGGAACCTGTCACCAGGAGACCCATTTTTAGCCCTCCCCCAGTCCCCACAGAGCATAGTACATACACTGCCAAAGTGTTTTTGTATAAAAAATTGGTTTTACAGAAAAAAAGATATGTTATATTGTACCTTTCATTAGCATCTGCTGTGTGACTAGGCAGTTGCCTTTTGGGAGGGGCTGGAAAGAAGCAGTTCCCCCCCACACCCTTGGGAAACATGTGACCTTTTCAAATATATGAATAACTCCCCTCACTCAGGATTGGCTGTGGAGGAGCAGAGGGCGTCGCTAAGCCCAGTGATGGGTGTTTTCATATATTTGAAAAGGTCACATGGTGAAGCTGTTCCCCAAGTGTGGGGGAAACTGCTCCTTTCCAGACCCTCCCATTTGGCAACTGCCTAGTCACACAGCAGATTCTAATGAAAGGTACAATATAACATATCTTTTTTTCTGTAAAACCTATTTTCAATACAAAAACACTTTGGCAGTGTATGTACTATGCTCTGTGGGGACTGGGGGAGTGCTAAAAATGGGTCTCCTGGTGACAGGTTCCGTTTAATTAGGGGACCGCCTGTATATAATATGATAACTCCACCGTGATACAGAATCCTGGCTCTTCATTAGGAGGAACTTATCATATTATAGATCGTATTCCCTCATTTTAAATATGATATTTTATTATCACCCCTTTTTCATTGGATATTAGCAAATAAAAATGGATATTGTGCCCCCAAAATAAATAAATTCTCCCTAATGTAAGTTATAAAATTATACTTCTAAATAGCTCTATGTATATCATCAATATTTTATGCAGTATCATTTTGTTTTTTACAGGGAACTAAATTAGTGTGGGGGCAATTACTACTATTGCATACCAATATATACTATAGTACAGTGGTGGCGAACCTTTTAGAGCCTCTGTGCCCAAACTTCAACCAAAAGCCACATATTTATTGCAAAGTGCCAGCGCAGGAATTTAAGCAGTATTATTTCTCCTTGTTCATTGACAAACTTTCAATCCTTCAGCCTCCCAAGGACACCAATGGAGTTGAAAGGAGGAGGGCAAATTCCCCTATCATTGTAGGAAGATTCTGCAGGCAGATTCTTTGAGTATTGTTTGGTGAACTTCATTCTGGGGTGATGGCCTGGGTGCCCACAGAAAGGGCTCGGAGTGCCGCCTCTGGCACCAGTGCCATAGGTTCGCCACCACTGCTATAGTACATAGAGGACTGAAATGACTGGTCACAGCGCTTAGGAGAGGGGCCCAAGTCGGGCCTCCTTTTTTTAGCTAGGCAACCAGGGTCTGCACAGCACGGGGAGCAGGCCTATCTCTGTCTACGGCCCCAGATGCTTCCCCTGCCATTGTGAATGTTATGCCCCTGGCTCATACCAATGGCAGCACCAAGTTTTATGAATTGAGGTTCAGGAGCAGATTACTGACATTAAATTAATATTGTGCATATCATCTTCAGCACAGGAGAGATCAGCTGTGATAAAAAATAAATCATAAAACATTCTTATTACTAGAACTGAGCTGTGACCATATATACAGGATAGGAGTCGTAGTACTGTCCAGTGACCATAGATGCAGGAGCGGAGTAGTAGTACTGTGCCATGCCCAAATATACTGGATAGGAGTAGTAATACTGTAATGTGCCCATATGCACAGGAGAGGAATAGTAGTAATGTGCCATGCCTATAGAAACAGGAGAGGAGTAGTAGTACTGTGCCATGCCCATACATACTAGATAGGAGTAGTAGTACTGTAATGTGCCCATATATACAGGAGAGGTGTAGTAGTACTGTGCCATGCCCATATATACTAGATAGGAGTAGTAGTACTGTAATGTGCCCATATACACAGGAGAGGAATAGTAGTACTGTGATGTGCCCATTTATACAGGAGAGGATTAGTAGTACTGTGATGTGCCCCTTTATACAGGAGAGGAGTAGTAGTACAGTGCCATGCCCATATATACTCGATAGGAGTAGTAGTACTGTGATGTGCTGATATATACAGGAGAGGAATAGTAGTACTGTGATGTGCCCATTTATACAGGAGAGGATTAGTAGTACTGTGATGTGCCCCTGTATACAAGAGAGGAGTAGTAGTAAATTGCCATGCCCATATATACTCGATAGGAGCTGTAACTATGGGTTGTCTGTAAGTCGGGTGTCCTTAAAGGGAACCTGTCACCAGAAGACCCATTTTTATCACTCTCCCAGTCCCCACAGAGCATAGTACATACACTGCCAAAGTGTTTTTGTATAAAAAATTGGTTTTACAGAAAATAAGATATGTTATATTGTACCTTTCATTAGCATCTGCTGTGTGACTAGGCAGTTGCCTTTTGGGAGGGACTGGAAAGGAGCAGATCCCCCCCACCCTTGGGAAACATGTGACCTTTTCAAATATATGAATAACTCCCCTCACTCAGGATTGGCTGTGGAGGAGCAGGGGGCGTCGCTAAGCCAAGTGATGGGTGTTTTCATATATTTGAAAAGGTCACATGGAGCAGCTGTTCCCCAAGGGTGGGGGGGAAACTGCTCCTTTCCAGACCCTCCCATTTGGCAACTGCCTAGTCACACAGCAGATGCTAATGAAAGGTAGAATATAACATATCTTTTTTTCTGCAAAAACAATTTTTAATACAAAAACACTTTGGCAGTGTATGTACTATGCTCTGTGGGGACTGGGGGAGTGCTAAAAATGGGTCTCCTGGTGACAGGTTCCCTTTAAGTAGGGGACCGCCTGTATATAATATGATAACTCCAACGTGATACAGAATCCTGGCTCTTCATTAGGAAATTATCATATTATAAATAGTATCCCCTCATTTTAAATATGATATTTTATTATCACCCCTTTTTCCTTGGATATTAGCAAATAAAAATGAATATTGTGCCCCCAAACTAAATAAATTCTCCCCAATGTAAGTTATAAAATTATACTTCTAAATAGCTCTATGTATATAACCAGTATTTTATGCAGCATCATTTTGTTATTTACAGGGAGCTAAATTAGTGTGGGGGCAATTACTACTATTGCATACCAATATATACTATAGTACATAGAGGAATGAAATGACTGGTCACAGTGTTAGGAGAGGGGGCCCAGGTCGGGCCTCCTTTTTTTAGCTATGCAACCAGGGTCTGCACAGCACGGTGATCGGGCCTGTCTCTGTCTACGGCCCCAGATGCTTCCCCTGCCATTGTGAATGTTATGCCCCTGGCTTATACCAATGGCAGCACCAAGTTTTATGAATTGAGGTCCAGGAGCAGATTACTGACATTAAATTAATATTGTGCATATCATCTTCACAGGAGAGATCACCTGTGTTAAAATAGAAATTATAAATTACTAGAACTGAGCTGTGACCATATATACAGGATAGGAGTAGTAGTACTGTCCAGTGACCATAGATGCAGGAGCGGAGTAGTAGTACTGTGCCATGCACATATATACTAGATAGGAGTAGTAGTACTGTAATGTGTCCATATATACAGGAGAGGTGTAGTAGTACTATGCCATGCCCATATATACTAGATAGGAGTAGTGGTACTGTAATGTGCCCATATATACAGGAAAGGTGTAGTAGTAGTACTGTGATGTGCCCCTTTATACAGGAGAGGAGTAGTAGTACTGTGATGTGCCCCTGTATACAGGAGAGGAGTAGTAGTACTGTGCTATGCCCATATATACTAGATAGGAGTAGTAGTACTCTAATGTGCCCATATATACAGGAGAGCAATAGTAGTACTGTGCCATGCCCATATATACTAGATAGGAGTAGTAATACTGTGATGTGCCCATATACACAGGAGAGGAATAGTAGTAATGTGCCATGCCTATAGAAACTGGAGAGTAGTAGTAGTACTGTGCCAAGCCCATATATACTAGATAGGAGTAGTAGTACTGTAATGTGCCCATATGGTGCTGGTATCGGGGGCACTGCGGCCGGTGCTGGTATCGGGGGCACTGCGGCCGGTGCTGGTATCGGGGGCACAGTGGCTGGTGCTGGTATTGGGGGCACAGTGGCTGGTGCTGGTATTGGGGGCACAGTGGCTGGTGCTGGTATTGGGGGCACAGTGGCTGGTTCTGGTATTGGGGGAACAGTGGCTGGTATTGGGGGCACTGTGGCTGGTGCTGGTATTGAGGGCACAGTGGCTGGTGCTGGTATTGGGGGCACAGTGGCTGGTTCTGGTATTGGGGGAACAGTGGCTGGTATTGGGGGCACTATGGCTGGTTCGCCCATTGGGATGGGATGGTGCTTCGCCCACAGCCATTTGGGTCGTTTTTGTGCATTAACCCTATCTGAGTGTTACTCACTCCGTGCACTACACATTATACCGTCAGGGCTGCTCACCTTCCTTTTTGCCCTGGTGGCGCCTTATGGAGTTGACCAACACCTGGTCCTCTTTTGTCTAGACCCCTACACTGTGTAGTTTATATGGTTACTTTTTGCTGCAGCTAGAGTGCAGTTTGTGATATTCATTCTGTTCTTTTGGTGTGTTCTGGGGGGCCCTGTTGCAGGTTGTTTGACACTATCGTATTGCATCACCTGCTATGTTCAGTCACGAAGGCAGTGGATCTGCACTTTCGTGTTTTAAATGTTTTTATATTGTTTGTCCATTTGAGTTTCCTGTTTGTATTTGAACTTTAATAAATATTGCTTATTATCATTTTTGGCTGCTTGACATATGTTTTTCGTGCTTCTCTCATGTGTTACTTACATATGTGTAGCTTTACAGATCCCTCTCTTTATACCAGTTTAGGGGTCAGATTCTGCTGCCCCATCCAACTTTTTCAACAGGTCAATACAGATACAGTACAAATAAATAGAATGTATATAACCAAACACTATAGATTAATGCAAGTTAACCCTTGATGTAAAATAAAGTATGAAGTTCTTCATATAGGGTAAATAGCGATTGATTACTTCTGTGTGGCAGGAACAACACAGTGATGACATATTCTCGGCTTATGCTGGGTTGGACAAGGCTGGAGCAGTGCATAAATAGGGTGAGGAGAAGCTCCGAGCCAGCCAAAGGAGCGACAGAGCCTCATTATCATATTTTTTACATTATTTTATCAGCAAAACCCACCAGTTCAGGAATTAAACAAGATGTTTCTGCATCAGTGTAGCTACAGCATTCTCAAGATATGATTGCTTCATAATGCTAACAATGGTAGATTTTTATTTAAACTATACTGGTATCCATTGGATCCATATACAGGTTTATACACATTGGGAGGATGAAGAACTGCATCCCATCTCTTTCTGATTCCTACTTCTGGAGAATTGGATGCAAAGCCTGGAATGTCCATAGTGGAGATTTTGCAGCAGTTCACAGCAACCACTTGATAAATCCACCCCAATATAAAAAAATATATAGAAGTCAATTTCTATGGACCGGCCTTTTGGTTGAACCAGTCCAACATCCTAAAGGTATTAAAAGACCTCAGAACATCTGGGCAAATTCTTTTAGTGTCTATACTTTCAAGGGAAAAACCTTCCCAGCCTTTTAGTGTCACTTGGATGATAACAAAATTCCCTCTAGTTTAGCTGTCTTTATAATAAAGCCACCTCTGTCAGATATGATCCAAATAGGTTCCTCCTTCTCCGGATGTCAGAGAAAAGTAGAAGAAAAAGCGAAAACTCCGAACAAAAGAAACCCAAACTGCAGTGTAAAAATGGAAATCATTGTCTCCTCTTGACAATCATAGATAAGCTTTGCATAAAAAAGCCCACGGCAGAGAGAAGAACATTCATATCATTTACAATAAAAGAATATTTTAATTACAAAGAAAATAATTATGCCTTCTATTGGGGCGAATATTTTTTTTCCCATGCAATTATGCTGACAAAGCCTTTTGCCAAGTGGTAATTTTGTACAAATACTAAATGACAGTGTGCGACATTACACGAAATGGCCTTTATACATTAAGCTTTACACAGAGAGCACATTCCACCTGCTAAGATCTTTGAGGTCTTGATACAGCGGCTGTTACATCTAGCTGGGTATTTAAGTTTGATAAATTAATTTGTGCAGAGATAAAATGAAGATGCAGAGTTCTATATAATACATTATGTGAGTTAGGCGGATCCGGATTTAACCTATTCATTTGCTATTTCCCAGACTTGTGTGAATAGAGAGCAAAAATAACTTGCCTGAATAGGTGGAAGAAGACAGCAACCAGATTTATACAGAAAATAGGGGAAAGAGTAAAAGATGTCAATGGCGAAATCAAATTTAAATTATGTAAGAAGTTATTTTCCAAAGGAACTGTAAGAATCCAAATGCTATTAGTTCATTGTTTGGAGCCTTGTAGAACAAATTTCTGTAACAAAAAGGAACTACTGCTAAAGTAACAAAAAAAGAAAAAATAGATAGCAGCACATATAGATGGAGTGATGGAGTGCAGCAGTATACACCGGAGGTCTCCATACCCGGCTACAATTGATACCTGTAACCACTAGTTTATTATAATATAGGCAGTTTGGGTGGTTCCCCGGGGCCCAAGCCTTCGAGGGGGCCCTGAGCCATCAAAACCATAAAACAAATTTTATACTGAGAAGGACCTTTACCCATGAATCCTTATACATCTTTTGCTGTTCTCAATACAAATATTCACTAAAATGCAGATTGAAAGCAAGCAGAAGGGACACAACCCTACATTTCCCAAGAGGTTTGATTGTAGTACCATATGTAGTAAGTGAATTGCAGACTTGTATGGGCTATAATATTCAGACAGCCTTGGGCCTTAATCCTCCCCTGCCGGTAAAATTTGTGTCATGTCATCCTTGGTCCGTGGTGTCTGTATTTCATTTTACTTGCTTGTGTGAACACAGGCTTAGGCTGCTGGCTATTTAGGAGATGATTGCACTGCACTGCAATTTATGGACAGCGTCTCTGGTTTTTAACAAGTATTATGATCACATTCTGCATTTATGGTATTTTATAGTAACTTCCATAGCTATAATTTTGTACTTCCTTGGCATCTCTCTTGTGACCCTGCTTGTTGACCAGTCTTCCCTGTTTGTGTTGTTTGTACTGTTACATGTTTGCACTTTGGCATAGGGAGGATCCACCTTATAGTCATCCTTAATCATTTTGGGTATGTGAGGTAAGGAGGCAGAGCCCTTTGGAGTCCTTAAGTTTAGGTATCACTGTCCTGTTTGTGTTTTTGAACCTGGTCCCTGTATAGATATCATATCACTGCAGGTTTTTATTGAAAAGTAGTGAGGCGTGGCTTAAATATCCTAGATAGAAACAATGTACGTTCTTCTTAAAACATAAAAGTCAATAGGGCCAATGTATAAAGACTCAAAGGGAATCTACCATCAAAATCAAGCATGGAGAAACCAGGGGCACTTACTCAAAGATCCAGGCATTGTAACTGTAACAATATTTGTTATATGTTGCCTTCTTACTAATAAAAGCAAATTTTACAATTATGCTAATAAGCCTGAGAGGTTATCCTAGCCTCTTTGTGATCTTAAAAGTCTGTTACACTGTCTCCCCCTCCCCCTGCTTCCACAGCATTTATGCAGTGAGGACTTTCTGCTATATTCTCAATACTCCGGGAGCAGTGGAAACGGTGAGGCAGTGTAAGAACTGGTGAAGCCATATGACAAAGGGGTGAGGGTAGCCCCTCAGGCACATTAGCATAATTTTAAAAGTTGATTTTAGAAGGAAGAAGGCCAAGGGTAACAAATATTAGAAGATTACCACAGTCACAGTGCCTGGATCTATAAGTAAGTGTCCCTGGTTTATCCTGCTTGATTATGATGGTAAATTTCCTTTAAAGACTTGACTTGCTTCTGCCTCAGACAATCCTTGATGGGCCAGATGTATTGGCAATGACATGACCCAATGAGGCCAATTAAGGGACATCAGTGGGCCTCTGTTATGTTACCTATTCTATCCAGCAGGAGGTTTCGGTAACCACAGAGGCAAAGATGGAACTGGGAGAGGGAGTAGAGTAGAGTAAATAGACTTTACCTTTTTTCCATATGCCTTCCAGGCCCCTATGGGATACTTCAGAATTCCTAAAAAATCCTTATATATGGTCTACGATGGTTTTATTTTCACAGGTTTTGTTCCAGTTTAAAAGACAAATGTTGTAACAAAAACCTCTTTGACATGAATGAATTATTAAGTGCTTAGTAGCGAATTTCCTGTATCTCTAGATCTTAAGCAGAAACACCAATGTATACACCAAGGGATAAGACACCTAATACAACAGATCTTTCTTCATTTTTCCAGTGACTGAAATCCGTAAAGGCAAAAAGAAAATGAAGTTGCCCCTAACAGACAATCCAATTCACTTGTGAATCCTCTGTAAATGTTTAGAGGATGGGGCTGACTGAATTAACCCACCGCAGTAGCGCTTGTAATTTGGCCTGGATATTGTAGATTTCTCTGGGGCTCAGGCGGAAGCTGCCTTCACCAGTCGTGACCTTTTGAAATTGCATTTGTTAGGAAATCAACTGTTTCTCGAAAGTGATCTGGATATAAATTGGCAAAAAAATGTTTGATGTAAAAGAACATAAGCCATTTGACCAGCATCCACTGCAATACTCTACAGTAATACTTCTTCTGTGATATCATACATGAAGTTATCAAGGATCAATCATAGCCATGACTGAAACTAAAAACCGCTTCACTAATTTACCTTTAAGTAAAGTCTAATGTGAGGTGACTAGAGGCACCAGCTACCATATCACCACTCAACACCACTGCGTAACCGGCTTTTAAACGACAAACACTGTGTCTACATGAGACAGGGACAAGTCAGTGAGTATGGTTGTGGTGAACCACAATGCCCAGCCATCCTGTTTTTCATGCCAGAAATTTAAATAGAAGCATGCTGGGGTGTGGAAGAGAGTGAGAGGGATAGAAGAAAGGATGATGCTGTTGGTAGTAGCAAAGCTAGGCGCTGAGCTCTGGGATGAGGCGATACAGTGAGCTGCAGGGTGAGAGTGGTGCAATCACCTGCAGGATGGCTGGGGCTTGTGGTGCACCGGAGCCTTATTCACTAACTTGTCACAATCAGAAGACAGTCAGGTAGGTATTGACTACTGACTACTCACTGGTGCATCCCTTCAATCGCTCTCACTTCTGGGTGCACCCATGTTTGTGGTGGTCAGTGGTGTGGACCGGTAGTTCTTCCGAGGCCAATCCGGCAAGATTGCCCTTGATGATGGTGAGGTTCAGATGGACCAGACAACAGAAAGACAAGGAGGGAGGTGAAGTAACAATAACTTTTTTACTGATTACTTACAGGCACTTGTGCCGTCCCTTTACATATCATTCCTAATACTGGCAGCCTTGGACTTCACCTAAAGAAATCCCAATGACACAGAACAGCACCGGACTTCTATTTTAGGAATGTATTAACAAGAAAAGTTTGAAAATGCTGTAGCACAGTAGCTTCTTTAAATAAAATGTACTCTTTACTTCATCATCAGAAGCCAAAAATGCAGCTATATTACATGTTGACACATTTCAAACTATAGATAGCTCTTAATTATAACATATAATGAATGAAGGTCACCGAGGCACATATCATCTATATGATAGCAACCAAATAGTGAACTTTGCCTATTTGCCTATAGCAATCTTTTATCTTATTTCTAGTAACAATATGTGCAGGCTGGGCAGCCATTAGGAATTTTGGGGCCCATGACAAATTTTGTGGTCCCCAACAACCCCCGCCCCCCCCCCCCCCATAGAATGATAATCTGGCTCTGTGAGCACAGTGAGTTTCCTGCACCTGGAAAGGGAGAAGAGTTTTCTGTGTCTTGGGGTCCCTTCTCTTCCTTTGGGCCCCCTGAATACAGTTACACTATACCCCCCAACGACAGCCCAGTGTTCAGTAGAATAAGGATAAGCTCTATTCTTCTGATAAGGTGAACTTGACATATGTCTGACTGTATATCAAGTAGAATATTGGCGGAAGTAAAGCTTATACCTGAAGTCTGGTTTCCACTGGTGGTAAAACATTACTATTGGAATTGTATTTGTATGCCGCTGCTATTTATTTGTCTCAGTTTGTTCCTGTTTTGGTAATTAGTCTTTCCCGCTGCTTTTACATTGCAGTAACCATTTACTGCAGTCACGAGTGGCAATTTATTCCAACCCCATTGTTATAACACAAAACAGATCTATATCTCCAATGACCACATTGCGCATGGTACTGGGCTAGCTTTTCTCACAAAATCCCCAATAAAAGTTAATAGCAAAAATATATCCAAAAAAGGTGTTGATTTATACAATGTATCCTGAAATATTCACAACATTAAGATTTGTTTTACATTTAAGGTAAAGCATCACCTTTACAGTAGCTTTAAAGATTACTATAAAGTATAAGCAATGGATAATATATAACATATAAAACTCAGTGTACACAATCCTAAAAATAACATTACATACAATAGATAAAAGTAAAGTGATATAAAATAGCTAACAGCATTATTGTATATCGTATACCATATTTTGGCCACAGTTTCATGTGGTCCCCAACAACTGTAAACTCTTTACTAACATGTGGAGGATTTTGTCAATCCTAAACAATGACTTTTGCGGGGATATAACCAGGACTTTGTGCATGGTAACATGAAGCCAAATGTGGAGATTAAGGTTGGTAATTCAATATGTTGGTGTTAAATTCCAATAAACTCACTAAGACCAGAGACCCGTTTAGATCCTTTTGTTTTTTCCGGTGTCCCAGAGGTTGAGCAGTCAATGCTCTGAAGTGACATGTGTATTAGTCTATTATGATGCATCACTGGTTTTAGGTGATCCGATAGGGGATGTACTGTGCACTATAAGTCAACAATCATTCCCACATAAAATATTCAACATATTTTTGGCATCAGGATGTTAATCAGGGGCGTTTCCTCACAATAAGTAAAGTCCCTACAGTCCTCACACTACGTAATCTCCAAACAGTCCTCATACTGAGTAATGAACTCCCTAATAATGTACCCCACAGCCCCCAGTAATGTGCCTCACAGACAGCAGTAATGTCATTACAGCCCCCAGTAATTTCTTCACACAGCCCCCCAGTAATGTCCTCAACAGCCCCAAGAAACGTCCTCCACTGCCCCCACAGTCCCCCAGTAATGTACTCCAAGTGCCCCCTGTAATGTCCCCAAAACCCCCAGAAAATGGCCCCACTCAGCCCCCCAGTAATTTCCTCCACAGCACCCACAGTTCCCCAGTAATGTCCTCACAACCCCCCACAGTCTCCCAATTATGTTCTCACAGCTGCTCACAGCCTTCCAGTTATGTCCTCACTGCCCCCGAGTTATATCCTCACAGCCCCCTACAGTTCACCAGTTATGTCCTCACAAATCCCCCAGTTAAGTCCCCCATTCCAGTCGTCCAGTTATGTCCTCACAGACTCCTTAATGTGCTTCCCCTTCACAATGTATAATAAAAAAATAAACAGTAATACTCACTTTTCTTCCTCTCTCATTCCCTCTTCTTCTTTGAGTCGAGGATGAGCGTGGTGACGTTATCATATCGCGCCTCCTGCTCCTGGCACTAAAGTCATCAAATGGGAGCAGGAGGCATCGCCATCTGTAATGATATCACCATGTCTCCTGCTCTCAGTAGTGGAGCAAGGAGCTTGCAGCTCAATACTTAACTTCAGTGCTCACCTCTATCTGTGTTCGGAGGGATGCTTGTGAAGGATGCTTGGACAGCAGGACAAGTGTCCTGCTGAGCCAGAGACATCCAGGGCACAGGTCAAAAGATCTGGGGCATGAGCTTCTAATGTAAGATGTTGATAGTAAATAAGCCTCAGGCTGTCCCGATATGTGCGTCAACTATTAGAAGGTTCGATGTCAGAGTAGACAGTCTTAAACTAGACACAATTTTCCTCTAGCATGAGACACTGTGACAGTAAAAGACTGTCTCCTATACCTATGTGCTGACTAGCAGCTTATTTCCCTGATGATTTTGCAAACACGTTGTCATGAGATATCTTGGCCACTCAGTGATCGCTTTGTGAATTGCAGCCTTCCAAGGGTTTTGCTAAAATCTTGAAATATTGTAGAAAATTTGAGGGTTGACATATTTCCTATTTCATGTTCAATGGGTTGCAGAATATGAAGATATCATGCTGGTTTTCATGCCACAGAAATCGGGGGGGGGGGGGCGTCTGACGATCCGATGGATTCAGACAACCCGCGGGATTTAACATTTAAGAAGAAGGTGAACTCCGGCAGACCTAAACGCGGAAGCAACACATGCAGGATATCGGGCACACGCTTGTAGTGAATTGCGGCAGATTTCATCCTCATCCGACATTCCAGATCGGGGATTGCGCAGGGACCAGGTAAGTAAATGTGCCCCATCATGTTTCACCATGAAATCTATGCCAAAATCTATGTCATAGACAACATGTGAATGAGGCTTTAGGATGGAGATTTTGATGCACCTTACTTTTAGGAAAGGTAAAAGAAGGACCGATTTTGCAAGCTCTGTGCAGCGCTGCGAAATCTGTTGGCGCTATATAAATAAAGAATTATTATTATTATTAAGTACATGTAAATCTCACTCTTTTCTTAGCATGGTCTCCGTTATTTCAGCCTTACATGGCAATTTCAGTTCTGCCACCTCTGCTTAATTTACTACTAAGAAGGCGATTGATGCAGAAATATAGTAGTAAATGCGACGTACGGCTATTAGTTACAGAAGACAGTTATTAAGCGTCTAGTTTCAATGACAGTGTTGAAATAATCTTCTAATAACCCTTAATCACCTCTCACGTGTCATATGTCTTCAGTCCATTAATCACCTACTACATGGGAGAACAATGCTAAGAGCTGCGCATTGATCAGTGGCACCATATACACACAGACAAGTCTTCATTCCAGATCCATAGTGAACACACCCATTCAATACTGGTTATGACGTGGCGGGGATGTGTCGTTATATGGATTGAGGATTTGCTTTGTGCTCCCACTGGGAGTATAAACAAGAGCGATAAATAAACACGGTCTGCGCCGTTAAATCCACCACCAACACCGGCGCCTTAATAAAGAGTGAAGGCAGCGGATAAAAGTGTACATCTTGCTTTTGATCTGGGAACAAGAGAGGCTGTTTTTCTTATTCCCCACGGATCAATACTAATCATGCAATATAACCAGAGCAGAGAGCTGTTAACAGCCAGGGAGTGTTGCTATATTCAATTCTATTTCTCCTTGATTGTATTCTGTGTCAATAAGCTTTGCTGGCACTAAGCAGTTCGCCGTGGCTGATTAAGTTTGTACACAGTTCCTATAACATATTAGTCTTGTTACTGATCCAGCCTTGGTTTCACCAGGAACCTTAAATCTGTAAATTCGAAAGGGATTGTCTTACAACAAACCTCCTGAACGTCTTCTAATATGTCTAATAGGTGTCTGCTGTCCTATTGCTTTCCCACCCTTTGCTTCTTTCCATTTCTTGCAATGGGATTCTTAAATCCAAGTATTGCTTATTTAGGGATGGAGGAAGTCAATAGCTGTTGTGAATTAGATATAGGCATTAGCCAAATAGAAGCACAGATGTAATAGTTGGGAAGGATATTGGACTTTCAGTCAGCGTTAAAGGGTTGATTTATAATGGATTCCTGCTGCAGCTTGGAATTAGGGCACAATAGGGAATCTAGATTTGATGAAGGAAGTGACATGTTATTTTTCGAGAAATAGTTCCTTTGTAATTTGTAAACAGAGATGTCTATTTTCTGGTTGGGGGGGGGTTAAAGTTTGGATCTTGATCATAGACAAATTATCTATGAAGGTGAAAAGGATGGTGAGGAAGTAATGATAATTGTGATAATACGGTCAAAAAAGAGTGAAGATTGTGACACTATAGTCATAAATGTTGGAGATTGTTATAGTATTGTCATTAAATAATGAAAATATTTTTATACTGTAGCTATACATGATTATTTTGGAGATCAGTGGACACACAAGGAACATTTCTAGGGTCTGGGACCCTGAAAAAATCTCAGGTACTTTGTTGGCCAGATCATTTTAAGACATACCACAGAAGCAACTATTTTAAAGCCTAACTGTAAAGTTACTGACAAAATTAGTTTTAGCACAGCTAGGGAGAGCCTTTGACAACAATTACAATGATACCTGTATTACGCTTCTGGTTTATTCCTTTCCTAATATACAGCCTGGAATATGTATTATTCCTTCTTATAAATCAAATTCAGCTATTACTGAAGTGGATGGCACTTCCTGGTTGTGACATCAGCCAAGGGTACTGACGCCTGAGCATCAAGGGCTCACACATGAATCAGAACCACATGTTTGTAATTGGCCAACCTGACATCACTCAAGGTCCTCTTTTCTTACACTACTACTGTTCCTCCTAACAAGCCTTCTCTTGTTTTACATGGTTTATTATGGTTACCAGGAAGCAAATGGAGAGCCAGGGGGGCAAGATCAGCTAGCAGCAAAACACCTGTAATTAGATTAGAGGATTGCTTTTTTTTTTTTAGCATAGAGTTAGGCAAAAAAAGGTATGCATTTAAAAAAATCAACACATGACTTGTCTGTGCTGTTCACTCCTCAGCTCTCAGCCCCCACCTTTGTCCTTGTGTACAGCCCTCCCTCCCCCACTGATGTCAGTTTACCACACTGTGAGCTCCTGTGAAGGAGCACAAAGGTTGGCGCTGAGAGCTGAGGAGTGAGCAACACAGACAAGTCACATGTTGTTTTTTGAAATGCATCCAAACCAAAGCCAATCTCTGGGATTACACAGGGGATTCTGTTAGGAGACCATGTAAATTAAAACACACAATTAAATTGTGATGCAAATGCTTAAAGAAAGCAGCAAGGCATGTATTCAATGCGGGTGTAATGGGCTTCTGCAACCAGTCTTTAGTGAAAATGAGGTCCGTAGTGACAGGTTCCATATAAGGGGCAAATAATACTGCTCATGTATTGGACATTGCATGTTCTGCTTGTAGCAAGACAACAAATTTTGTGCTACAATTTATAAAAGACTGTGGCCCACATTTATCAATAACAGTGCAAACTGTGCAGGGGGCGCCAGATTCATGAAATGTTGTGCCCGTTCTTCATGAATCTCGCACCCCCTGCACTGCTTGGGAAATGTGAACCATTTTTTTTTGGTGCATTTTGATCATTATATAAATACATGTGCAAGCAGTTTGCACATTCTTTATAGTGCAAAATCAGACAAAAAACTGGAGCAGACACTTAAATAAATGTGGGCCTGTATCATGTAGACCTTATCATTATGCACAGAGGTAAATGGTAAATGCTTTAGTATGCTGCATAGATTGTATATTTGTTGCCTTCACATTTATAAAAGCGGGAGGAGAGAAAATGTTGCCAATAGTGGGGGGCGCTGTGGGCTACAAGTGTTTAAACTATCTATTCATTCAAAGATGAAACAAAGAATAGTGTAAATCCTTGAACAGTGTAAAATAACATCAATCATGGGGAAAATAATTTTTTCAAAGAAAAAAATCCTGTGATTGACCTGCCCAACCGAAGTACTGTAGTGATTCTCTTATACTAAAACCAGTTCTATTAACTTTATTGGGAACTCCAGAGCATTCAATCATTGGTATATGACACACTGTGAAGGAGAAACAAAGCAGTTAAACAATGATAATAATTTAACTCCGCTAGGACCCTCAATAAAGTTTTCTGACAAAAAGGAAACAAAATCATATGTCATCAAAACCAAATCTGTCATTCATGCACTGCTGGTTTACGGCAGCGCTGGTCAATAATAATGAAGGGTGGTGACATTATTCACATGGAGAAGGCAGACAAAAGTTACTTCAACTACTTTACAGCACTCTCATGCTATAACGAACTAAAGAAAACTTTGGGAAGTCAACAAAAATGACTGTGTAGTTGTAGAAAGTTTATCAGACCAGACACTATGACAGGACTCAAACCGCTGTCTATGTTTAACATAAAACAATTTTCAGATTGCCTGCAGATGGTCCTGTACCCTACAAAAATTTTGTAGAATGACCTAAAATGTGTATTTGTATCGAAGTTGTGGCAAATATATAAATATTTAAAAAGTGGGTAATTTGTCTTAGGCTGCATTCACACTGGCATGTGCCACCGTATGGTAGCACGGCGGGCACACATCAGCGCCCGGGAGAGGAGGAGGGAGCGCTGCTCACCCCCGCCCCTCTCCATAGAAATACACAGCGCTCGGCACCATATTCCACTGAAAGATAGGACGTGTGCTGCACTGTACCGCACCCGTACGGCACTGTGCGCCCATTGCGGTGCATGGGGGACCTATATACACCATATATACGTCGGCCATACATACGTCCCCCATACGTTCGTGTGAATGCAGCCTTAGGCTTTTCTCTTTTTTTTCTTTTATATTGGTGACTTTTTTGCCGCATTTTCATATTTGCTCCAAATTTTGTACTTGCACTTGCCAAGTAAAAGTTAGACACGCAAGAATTTTTCACGGTATATATATCAAGGTATATATATCTGTTATATCTTTAAAATTCAGATGTGAACATATAGATCCCCATGTTGGCACAAAATCAAAGTAAAAAGGCACAATTTTAGCATAAATAAACTTCAGTCCCGAGCAGGTGTAGGAAAAAGTTTAGAAGGGGGTTGCAGAAGGATTTGCTACTTTTGTGGGACTTAAAAAAAGAGGCGCAAACAAAAACAACAGACACATGTGTGATATACAAACCTCTAAGATACCTGAAACAAGTTCAAAACCCAGAAAACACGAAAAAAAGACAAGCACAAATGTCCTGACTAAGGATAAGAAACCTGCAAAGACCTTAAGAAATATGTCTTAATTTATAACTCTTCCTTGCCACATCCATTTTTTGGCGGACAGTTCAATAGATAAGGTACAAACAGTTTATTATCAAAAATACAGATTTGGCATAAGTAATTTGCTGCAATTTATTAATTGACATTAAAACAAAGTCCAAATAAAAATGATGGATTGCAGTAAAACCCACCACGCAGTTATGTCTCAGATATGTAAATGCTTACAGTGTGGTCTAACTAGACCCCACTGTCCTATAGAAAAGTATCTTAGAGGCTACTTTGCAGTAGTACATCAGCAGTGTTCCAGACTTTGAGACACATCAGGGGACAAAAAAACACGGTGATTGTTATGACAAAGCTAGCTGTTAGGAAGAGTTGGGAACAGAAGTTAAGAGGGGCATGCAGATACTGTAAACTGGTTCTAGATGGCCCAGAAAGGCTACTATAAAGGGAAGACTTTTTGACTCACTGACAAGCACAGCAAGCTCCATTCAACTCAACTAAGTTTTTCACCTGTCATTACATCCATGTCCCTAGCCAGTTCAGAAGTTTAAAGGAAATCAATCATTAGAAAAAACAAACAAAAAAAAGCTACAAATACTTACCTCCACTTCTCTTCATCTTGATCCCGGCATTGTCCTCCACTAGTCTTGACAAACTGGGATCACCTAAAAAATATCTTCGCACCTTCCTCTCAGCATGGGAGGTCACACCTCTCGCGTGACATCACCTACCTCTCCCATGCTCCCAGTGGGGGCGTGCAAAATGAGCAGCCTGTAGCACCAGACATCTTGTCCCTACTCTCTTTGCTGCTAATTATAAGGGTTTTTTTAGGTCATCTTCGCGTGTCAAGACTGGTGGAGGACAGCACTTGGATCAAGATGAAGAGAAGTGGAGGTGAGTATTTCAAGGTTTTGTTTTTTCTAATGGGTGATAGGAACTTAGCTGTCATCATGCCAATTAAATCTGCCATTAACAGGCAGACACCACCTCCTTAATAGCAGTAGTGTCATAAAGAAGGAACTTCTCCACAATGTAATTGTATTAACTTGAGCAAGGAATACAATTTCAGTTTAAGATCCAAAGATGATATTTATTTACCCATAGAAGTGATTTCTGTCTATGAGCGGATGGAAATAAAAAACAAACGTCACTTTTGTTACCCATAGTTTGGTATATCACCTGCTGCAGATATCAGATCATCATGCTATATATAAATATATATATATATATATATATATATATATATATATATACAAATATATATACCATATATATAACTTTCTATTATTGTCATAGTTTTAAGCAATAACTGCATCAATGTAGCAAACAGTTACACATTTGCTGTTAATCCCATTCAGATTTTGGTGTATTTTATGAGGCAAAATATTAAAAGCTCCCACTTTCATTTGACTGTGTTGTAAACATTGTTGGAGTTTATCAGACAGTCACAAAACATTAGTTCACTGCTATCATATAATTTTTCCAGAGTAAAGCATATTTGCTGCACCAAAGTAGCACTCCAACAGACACTGACACTGAGATTTTTATAAAGAACCAGCTTACACACAGAGGTGCCAAAATATCTGGTAAAAAGGGCAAGGAGCGAGGTAGTTTTACAGGAAACTGTAACAGTTGTCGTTTTTAAACTTCCTTATATTGGTGAGAACTGCCATGTTAACTTTAAAGGACTAAAAAATTCAAGCTACACCTGTTATAATCTAAGATAGATGTTCTATGGAAGTGTTATTTAGTGTCTTCATATAGTGCCTTAAAGGAAACCTCCCATTTGTTTTTATGCATTGTGAACCAAACATACCTTGAGAATGCTGTAGCTACACTGATGCAGGATCATATCTTGTTTAATCTCTCATCTGAGTGGTTTTGCCCAAAAAGCAATTAGAAAATTCATGACCTTGGGTAGCTGGATTGCATGCAGGCTGACTATATAAACACATTGCGCTTCCTTACTGTCCAGACAGGACTAATCAATCTAAGCTAGATGACAGCAGTTGGATGATGGTGCAGCAATTGATTACTTCTGCCTGTCTCAGTATAACAGACACTTAGGGGGGAATCTTAACAGAGGCGTTTCATGGCAACCAATGAGAGCTCAGCTTTTATTTTAGAATTTGCTATGGGAGAATGAAAGCTGAGCTCTGATTGGTTATTATCAGGGGCATAACTAGATGCAGTGAAATAATCACAAATTCTTGCACAGTGCAAGAATTTGCAATTACAGTAGCGCCACCTCCATGACATTGGGGTGTAGAGGGGGAATTGAGGAGCTGGTGGAGTGTGTGGGCATAGTGTGTTCCTGCCCAGCGCCTGCGTTCTTATAAAAATCCAAAAACTTTTGTTCACTGATTTTCATGCAAAACTACACCAGGTTGGCCTAAGCCTCCGGATGTATCCGGCAAGACAATGGTGGTGTGGCCTCAATCATATGTATGATAAATCTCCCACAAAGTATATATACACCATATAAAAATTCATAAAAAATATACACACATACATACAGCACCATATACTCCCAGCTTATACACAGACTTACAGCATATTCACATCACATATACACACATATAGAGAATATACACATCACATATGCACACACATACAGAATTTACACATCACATATACACACATACAGCATTTACAAATCACATATACACACACACATACAGCATTTACACATCACATATACATACAATACCATGTACAGACATCCAGACATACAGCCTACACACATAAACATACATGACATTGCGGCCCCCATAGCTGCTATGGCTGCTACCCCTGTAGTAATGCCCCTGTCTATTATAAAAATAACAGGACTTTTATCACTAAAAATATTTTTTCTGCTGATCGCCAGGTTAGAACTGGATAGAAGCAGAAAAGCTATGTTATTTATTTTGAAGGCCGGGTCTTTCTATATACTAGGTGCAAGATCAGGACCCTCTGATGTCAGATCAGAACATAAGCCATGGTTTGGAGCAGGACTGTTCTGATATAAACCAATGATTTAGCTTTTATCCTATAAAAAGAATGAAAGCTTTAATACATTCAAATCTTCATGAACTGTCAATGGGTTTGCAAATAAGGCAAGTGAAATCCAGGCTAGACCGGGTGTTTGTGCTGGAAATTGGAGGGTCTCCCCTGAGAACTACCAACGTCTTTGAAGTCTCATTTTGAAATGAGTGAACAGTGTGAGTATATTTCCTCTGCTAGGGCTTGGAGACACAGTCGGCTTATATGTCAGTTAATGTTTAGTGAAGATTTATTTTTCCTGTAAATTCGCTGAATATTGTTTGTGGGACAGTAAGGAAACAATGCAGCACCAAATAATAGTACAAATACAAAAATAAGGAACAATACAGGAGAATAATTTACTAGTAAGAGATTCACAGGGTTTAAATATTATAGAAAGACAAGTATTCTTTGAGAAACATAGGCGGGAATCAAACATGCCTTGTTCGTTTGATTTTTTGGCGCATTGACTATAGGCTAACCACGCCTCTTTGCCTGAGATCCAAATACGCCAGAAATCTGGCACAGGAGCAATAATGAATCCCCTCCAATGTAAACTCTTACGTAAATGCTATTTGAACACAGTCTGAAGCATTCACACAATGGGGATCATTTACTAAGGATCCACGAAGCGCATTTTCGTCGGGTTTCCTGACGATTTCTGTTTTGCGCCGCATCACGCCGGGGACAAATCAGGGACAACCCGACGGATTTGGACTACGCGCGGGATTTAACAGTTAGAATTGTGTCGCAAGACAAGCACTTACAAGCACCGGGAAGAAGAAGGTGAACTCCGGTGGAAGCGAAGGATGCAAGAACTCGGGCGCACGAGCTTCGTGAATCTGGCCGGACTTCATCTTCGTTGGACCGTCTGAATCGGGAACATCCCAATAACATTAATGTAAACACACTTTACATAAACATAATTTAAGCAGAAAGAACACAGCGTTTATGTAAATGCAATGTTTAGATTGAGTTTATATAAGCACTATGTTAACGCTATATTAGGCTGCATTTACACATTTAGGGAATTCATGAAGCCACTTTAGCCAGACTTAGCCATAATTTGCGGTCAAAACCGCCTTCCAACACATTTTTGAAGGCTTTTAGACCATAATTTTTCTGTCATGGTGGACATGGTCTTCTGAAATGGGGGTGTGGTCTTTGGAAAAGGGGGGAATGTTGTGGTGGTAAATGAGCGCATGGTAAATGCGCAAAAATGAGATTTTGCCACATGTTGTAACCAGCCAAATGTTGGTTTGAAAGTAGAAGTTGATTCTATGTGAACACAATGTTAGACGGCGCACACACAGTGCATTGACATTGCCCTGACACCGTACTGATAAAACCGTGTTTACGCAAACATATTTGGGGGGATTTACTAATTGGGCCGCAAGGACAACTGTCGGCATCGGAGATCAGTCTCTGGAAAGCACAGCCCGATGTATTAAAGTGGTGTACAGCTGTTAGTGATTACTGGGTTGACGTAATTAATCAGTCGTGTGCGACAGTAATGAAATGTGCACCCAAATCTTACATGCACTGTGCCTTAATTTTGCTCTCAGACCAATTTTTCCCTGGTCTATCTTGTGCCAAAAATTGTGCCTAAAAATGCAGACAAAATAGACATAAATGTGGAGGATAATGTGGAAACGTTAGGCCACGCACACTTGCGCAAAAAAAAAATGGAGATATGGGGATAGTCAGAAGCATCTGTTCTTTCTGGGGCAAACTCATTATAAATGATCCGCAACATTAAAATCCCAGCCTTTTTTTGGCGCAGATGCGATAATACATGTGCCCCATTTTGAATGTGATTTTTGAACCACATTTATGTAAGCAAAATATGAATGCGATGTTAGGTTGTGTTCACACGTTGCGTTTACATCATGCTAACATTGCATTGATTTAAATTGTGTTTACGTAAATGGAATGTAAACACAATGGGGCACATTTACTTAAAAAATTGGAAACTAAAAGTGGTCTTCCTGTCTATTATGCTGGGTGCGACCCATTGACTAAGAACGTGCAACAGAAATCATGAAGTCGCTTCCTTTCATCGGCCCAACAGAGTTCACCAACTTTTTTTTGGTGCACCTTTAACATAGGGCATGCGACACAAATTACCTGTTAAATACAGAGCTTGGCCTGTATAAGTCAGACCGACCGACAGCGCGACCCCTAATTTGTGTATAATGGAGGATAGCGCAGCTGCGCCACAATAGCAGTGCAGGCACTTCTTAAATTCCTGTGCAAGCCATTTAAGCCTAGAAGAACGTGCAAAGTCCAACAAAAATGCAACTTGCAACCCTTAGTAAATGTGCCCCAATATTTACACCAGCTATGACTACAGCTGACATCTCCCCTAGGTCTTATCTTGTCTAACCTGATAGAAATCACATTCTGGGGGATATTTATCAGGACCTCTGCCAAGAAGAGGACGCGGCCGGCCGGGAGTGGGCCGGCGACTTTTCATACATAGGATAGGCTACGTAGGATACATAGGATAAACGCTGTGCTGCTGGCCACCCAATACATCAAGAGGTGGAAGCCTCTTGATGTATCCGGCTGCGAATTTGCAGCGGCGGGGCTATCATACGCTATCCCCCTCTGTCTGGAAGCTCACCTCCGCATATACTAAGAAGCTGGAGGCTCTTAGTATATTTGGCGTCTACTTTGCCAGTAGGGGGAGTATTAAGACTGGGGTTTAATAAATTTCCCCTATAGTGTGGTCTCGGGGAAAAGTGAAATTCTTCTCTATCTTTCGGCGAGTATGCAGCCGTGTGCTGCTGTTTTCTATGGAGGGAGGAGGGACCACCTCCTCCTCCTCTCCAGCATGGCGGGCATACCGCGTGTGAATGAGCCCTAAATGTAAACACCAAAATAATATATAGAGGGTATTAGATTTTATATTGTTCCCTAATGCCCTCTCCAAAAAGGGAATCTAGTCTGTATCGGTATATAAATGGAAATTCAGAAGATCTTTTAATATTTTATCGAACCTGTATACAAAATGCAAACAGAGAGGTTTGGTACAAGAAATTCCCAGAGAAAATACATTTTTTATGGAAAGGTGATCTTTGTGAGTCCTAGAAGCAGGAAACTGAAGCTTTAAAGAATGTGGACAGGCAAAAGCCTATTACTTTTCAAAGCAGCAGCAAGCAAAATCTACATGAGAAACTTCAAGGCTCCCTGCTCTGGGGGTGCCCTTGATGTCTCACAAATGAATATTTTATTTCTCCAAAGAAAGCAGTGAAAAAAGCTGCAGGCCTGCTGTGATCGGAGTGCTGCCTTCTGCCAGAGAAAGACAACAAATGGAGAAACTCTGTAATTGTTCTGTGGTTTGTTTGACATGTTAGAAAGAGACCATGGATTGCTGTTAAACTTAGTGACAGGCATTTCAGACAGTATCAAGAATACAACCAGACAGCCAGAGTAGGAAGTGAGACTGGAAAATCAATGAGTATTAACCCTACGCCGGCTGCTGTGACAACTTCTTGTTTCAAAAGATTATGGAATTTACTGCTTTGCCAAAACTCAATAAAACACTGCAAGACAAGGATCTAGTTGTAGGAGGTGCAGGGGGAGTCGTTACACAAAGGGAGTCTACCACCTCCCAACTCACCCACAAGTAAACCAGCATTGTATAATTGACTTTATAAGATTTTACCAGTGATCTGTTATTTTAGAGAAAATTTGGTATTTATATTTATGATAATGAGTTTCTCGGTGCACCAGGGAAGTGACCTTTGCTGCTGGCGCACCCTTTTTCGTCTTTCTCCACCTTCTGGTTGCTGCTTGGTGCTAGGAAGCATATAAAGAAGAAAACAGAAGAACCAATAGGTATGGTCCTCTCGCTGATGGATCAAGAAGCTCATTTGCTTTCGGATAAAAATGGGGCTATCTCTAAAATAATTGATCTCTTGGAAACAGGGGAAGTATGTCTGTAAATACAGATAAGGGAATCTACTCCCTGGCTTGTAGATTTGGCACAAATCTGCCATTTTTGAGCTGAATCTTTTCAGCTTTGCTTCATATTAATCTAGTAAAATGGTGGCTAACTATTGCAGCCCTCCATTCCCGAGTTTAGGCAGGGGGCAAGGCAAAATGCAAAAAAATGCAATAAAGTGCAACAAAAATAACTAGGAGCTTTCATAAAAATTATAAAGCCGTAAAACTGACCAAACAAAAACAACGTATGGAAAAATATTAAAGGGGTATTCCAGAAAGGAGTACAATTCATATTCAGACAGCGCTGTTTTGACCTGGTTGGGTCTCTTCAGTACAGCGTAAGGAACTGGTTTGGCTGACTGGCATAAACTATAATAATGAATTAAAATGCTACTGGACCTTTAATCAGTCCATTGATTTTGCCCCACAGAGAAGACACAGGACTAAAGAGTGCCGCTAGTCACACGTCCACATCACATGTCCTGCACCTGCTTGGGCAGGTCATGTGATCATCACTATGTTTGGCTGTAGGCGTTTTGTGGTAAGACATCATCTCAGTGAGGTAATGTTCAGTGATGGCAGTTACACATCATTACTATGGTAACTGAGCAAGACAGTCTGTTAGATCATCACTGGGAGCAGAGCATAAGAGGGAGGAGCTGTTACTATTGGAGCTGAACTGCAGGATCATGGGAGTTGTATTATCCTGTGATGGCCATCTTGGAGATCACTCTGTCTACTTTAGCAAGCACTAACATTTTGGGAATCATAAAAGCAAAATATTTAAGCTCCATTTTGTGATGAATGATATTGAGTTTTGTTGTTTGTATTTATTTATATTTATTATGGGTTTTTGTAGCAGACGTTCATATTCCCAGAATACCCCTTTAACACCAGAAATTTTTTTAACCTTTTTTTGTGGAACTGTGTACGGTCTAATATTTTTACAGGAGCTAGCTGACATTTTCATTTTGGGAACTCTATGCTACTTTTAGCACTTTTTATTACATTTTTTTCAAATGGCAATATAGCTAAAATGTGGCAACTCAGACATTCTGAGTATTTTCTGTTAACACCTTTCACAGGATTGGATTGCTGTTTATTTAAAAAGTTCAAATGTTTTAAAAGGTTTTTGCAGCCTGCGTGTTATCAGCCCTCTCTGAGTTACGTTGACAGCCACCTCACACAGGGTTGTAGAAACAATTGTGATGTGTGTGAGAACATATAAAAATAAAGGAATTTATGCTACCTGTGGAAACAATGGCTATCACACGTCTAGTGCAAATGTTAATGTACAGAAGGATTTAGGCCGGGTGCACACGAACGTTTTCAGCCTATGGAAAAAGATCTGTATGTTGATGCAATCTCACATTAGATGGGATGGGAGTTGTAGCATCAGACAGTATTATGATGCAAGGACTCCAAGACTGCCGGCAGAACTGCAGCACCAGCAGCTTTTGGCTCCTGGCAGACAAGGAGTCCTTGCATCATATTTTTGTATGATGAAAGGACTCCCATACGGTACAATGTTTGCAGTCCATTGGATTGGCCGAACATATGGGTCCATTTTCATGAACCTTTTCATGTGTGCAGCTGGCCTAAATCAACTACTTAGAAAAACTGTACATCACTTATAATAGGGTGGTCATGGGAGTGTTTTTTATGTTTTGGGCTTTATCAAAATCTTTAAAAAAGGGAATTGTTAGCTCTTGGATTATATATAAACTATAAGGTTTCCTGTATCATAAACATGCCCTTTTTGTAAATGAGCATTTTGGTTCCCAATAACTATGGGCACCAAATGTGCTGTACCCTTGATGGTCCAGGGTGTAGGGTTAACTGTCAATCACTCGGAGGCCATGGATGAGGAAACCGGGCATAGAGGTACATTGGACCTGACAATCACACATCTGGTGCATCCAAAGGCTTATTTGCATATAAACTAAAATAAATTCTCTGCATTAAAAAAAAAAGATTTTCTTAATGAATGCATTCTCATGACACAGAACACTACCCCTACAAATGCTTTGTGTGTTTGGTTTTTGCATGACCCTGGAGCTGCCAGGTTCCCTTTGATAGTCTGTGATTTGTATTTGCACCTACTTGAGATGAATTGCAATATTAAACACATTGCTATAGAGAAGTGTGGGCCTGTTTTTTTTATAAACAACAAAGCAATTTTAATTTTATAACTACAGATATTCCCTTTTGAAAAAAGAGAGCTGCCCAATAATATGAAGATGTCAAACCATTAGGAAGCTATGCTTGGCATCCATGGAGTTGATTAATTACTTTTATGGCTCCGTCTTTTGTTGTTTTTGTTTTTTAGCTTTAATCACTCTTGTGTGGCCAAGGTATTCATCTTCTCTTTAACCTGTTGCCATGGCAGTAAACAAGCTTGTATGGTTTTGGCTGGAGAAGCATTCCATTCAAGCACTCTTGTGTGATAGAGAGAGACACAAAAACTGAGATAGACTTGTTTTTCACAAAGAATCAACAAACTACATTTTTTTTTGTATAAAAAAACATGGTTTGTACCCAAGAGAATGCACATTTTCTACAAAAAGCTATGTATGTTGTTGTGCCAACCTTATCTCGTATATAGGATGTCACATATGTCAATGCCCTACCTGCTGAGGGGTCAGTGAATCCATACATCACAAGGTATGAGCTTTACTCATGTCTTACACTACCAGTCTAGTCTGACAACCTTAGCTACCAGTATGGCCGGATTCACATTGTCAATGATCTGGCCTTACTGCCGGACAGCCTACACTGCTGGGGGCAGAACTCCATGCATCATATTGATATGTGACACACTGAGTTTCCGCTTACCTGATATGTAGCAGAGCCGATACTGTAATGATTACTATGTCGGCTCTGCTGCTGAATCATATATTCATATGATGCATGGAGTTCTGTCCCCAGCAGTGAGGGAGTCTGTGACATGTCATTTTTCACGATCCTTGATCACAGACTGATCACTGACAGTGACAGTAGAATCCCAATTACCATGTCTAATTTAGATGTTTTTTTGTCTTCTTTCCATTACAATAAAAGTACATTTTATTCCAGCCCATACTCAGTATGCAAATGAATATCCTTTAAACTGCAAAAGTAAAAAACTTTTGCCTTATTGTACACAAATGAAAAGTAAGCAATTCTCTAAGTTACTCTTATTAGCTATCTACAGGTGTTTAGCTGTTAGCAGAGGCTTTATCTTGTCCCTTCAGGCTAATCTCCATTTGCCATGCTTTCTGGTAACCATGGGAAACTGTAAAGGACAGCTAGAGATGACAGGAAGTTTGTTGGCAGTGGCTGTAGTATTGGGGTGCAAGAAAATAGGACCTTAAGTGATGTCACAAGCATGTGACACATCATATGCTTCAGATCTGCCAATTACCAACATGCTGTCCTGATTCATTGAAATGCCCTCAGCGCTCTGGCTTCAGTGCCCCGAGCCGATGTCACATCCAGGAAGAGCCACCCACTTCAGGAATAGCTGAGTATGATTTTATAAGAAGGGATAATAGATATGCCAGCCTGTATCTTCAGCTAGGAAGAAGTCAACAGCGTGATACAGGTATTGTTGGAATTGCTGTAAAAGGTGTTTTCCACCTGACCTAAAACTATTTGTTGTCAGTAACTTTACAGTTACTCTATAAATAAAGTTTTATATTGAATTCATTTTAATAAATATTTGATGATTTTTGACATTTTTTTGTATTTAAAAAAATATAGATTTCCTGTTCAGTAGAGATCACTTCTTAACAGTAATAATGAAAGAGCTTTTTCCCTCTCCTGTAGAAGTCATTGGAGGGGTTTTCAATTTTCAGCAGAAAAAGTTGTTTGTGTCATCTAAAGTTGTCCAATTTTCCAATATACTTTCTGTAATAATTTCTCACTATTTTCTAGATCTCTAACGGCTCATTAGTATTACAAAGAGTAATCATAGCCGTTTGTTACAAAGAGCCATGCACATGAGCGTTATTTTATCCACTGGAAGTAAACAATTAAGTTTCCTGTTGATTGACAGCAAGCAGAGATCTTGAAAACTGTGAGTAATTTATAAAGAAAGTATATAAAAATATTGTAAAACTTTTCATCATGCAAACAATAACATGTATTTGCAGACAACCCCTTTAAGTCATTCCAGACTTTAGGTTCATACATAGCAGCTTAAAAATGTAATATCTAATTGTTGTTACCAGCATCTTCTACAAAATGACCATCCTATGACAGATAGATTTGAATAGTCTATAATAAGAAAATAAGATTGGAACAAAGCAATATGTTTTACCATCTGATTTTGATTTAGAAAAAATATAGATGCTGCTTTTAAAGGGGTTTTCCATAGGAGCCATTTATAATCTATCCACTGTTCTTTGCTGATTGCTTAACACCTGACAACTACTGTCTGTATCTGAAGTAAGCAGCGATGGGAAGTGTTTCTGAGGGGTTCAATGCGAGGGTCTTAGGTTAGGGATGGCAAATCCTATGGAAAAATCCCTTTAAGGCTACATCTTATAAATAAACATAGTCAGAAATGATCTAATTATAAAGCTTCTTTAACAGTAAACGCCATTGAGAAAAACATACACAAAAATTTTGGCTCTTTTTGGTTTTTCCATTCCTCTTACTATTTATAGCTTTGAGCAGTATATCGTCCTCCTACCTTTATAACTTTGAGCAGTATATAGTCCTCCTACCTTTATAGCTTTGAGCAGTATATCGTTCTCCGCCTTTACCCCCTTTTGGTCAAGATGCTCATAAGCAGTAAAAGCAACTCTTGCTTCTTGAATGCCAGCAAAACTGTTTGAGAAAACGAACATCAAAGGTCATGAAGGTGTGAATATTTTTAGTAGTCCATAGCAATCCCTTTTTTGCACAAAATCTGTACTAAAAGTCCAAAAATGAAATATCCCAGCCACACTCTTAAGGAAGATGTCTTTGCCCTTTAGCTAAGCCCCAGCATGTGAGCCTGTGCTTTCCTTTGCGTCTCACACAGTGAACTGCTAAAACATCCTTTCAAGTGGGAGTGATGTGACACTCAAGTTCTTGCAGACCTTTAGCCAATTGTACTTTAACTATTCCGTACCAGCCAAATTACCATTGAAAGCAACTACATTTTTTATGACATTTACAAAAGCCAAAGAGAAGGCGTTGAAAGATCATGTCACAGCTTGGTGTAGAAGATTCTGATGTTAGTCCCTAGGTGTCCTGTAGACACATTTGTAGACTAACACTTGAATGTGTCTTATACATTGTAGGATGTATGGCTCAGATTATTGACTGGTTTGACATTATATTTTTGTATACAACTCTGAACTTTAAAGCAACAACGTTAATACCTGCAGTTGTTATGAGACTCTTGGAGAAAGGGACCTAGCCATGGCTGGCTCCGTTTTTTGCTTTTGGTTAAGAAAACTTTTGAAGGAATTCCCTCTCCACAATTGTTAGCAAGCAATTGGATAGGGGATATGCCAAGGGTCATAAAAAGGGATGGTTGAGAAATGTCAAACATTAGGGATCACTTAGAGTGGGTTTTTAACTTCAAGTTATATATTGTTATATACTGTAGTTTGGTTAAATACAGAAAGTATAAGAACTCATGAACATGTATGTGCCTAACGGGCCTCAAACAGGCACCACAAAGGGTCACCAATCCCCCATCCGATGCCTATAATGAGTGGTCACTCCTCAATCAAGACAGGAATAGGACCTGCACAACAATTGGCGGTGCTCATGGCCTCCAAATACCAACATGTGCCTGTGGACTCATACAATGGGGCAGATTTACTTACCCGGTTACCGCGATCCAGCGGCGCGTTCTCCGACGAGGATTCGGGTCTTCCTGCGATTCACTAAGGTCCGTGCGCCCGATGTCCACCAGGTGTCGCTGCTGCGCTGAGGTCCCCTGAGGTTCGCCGGAGTTCACCTGCTACGTTCCGGTGTATGTGTGTGATATTCTTGCGACACAATTTTTTTTTAAATCCTGCGTTTTTTTCGAATCTGTCGGGCTTTCCGACGGCCACGCGCCCCGATTTCTGTCACATGAAAGCCGTCGCCGAGGCGCCACAATTCGATCGCGTGCGCCAAAATCCTGGGGCAATTCAGTGCAATTCGGAAAAATTCGGGAAACCCGTCGGAAAAACGTGATTCGGACCCTTAGTAAATGTGCCCCAAAGGGTCTATCAAATATAACCAAAGTAAGGGACAAGAAAAGAGGTTGTAAAATTCCAAGACTTATACTATAAGTCTTGAGTAGATTTCTGAAACATTTCCAACTTCCTATTTACATATAAAAGTTTGGTTTGTTGAAGAACGGGGGAGTAAGGTACTTCCACACACTACTGGGTTTGTACATTTCATCAACTGTCAGGAGACAAACACCACAACCAGGGTTGTGATAAGTAATGCTCTATAGTAGACCTCTGAATGGGGCCCTCCTTCCTCCCAAAATATATATATTTGTATAATTCCACATGTGAGTTACAATCACACACATTAATACACTCATATAAACACAAACCATTTATATACTTATTATTAAACTTATTTTTTATACTTATATTATATATACAGAATATACACACTATATAGACACATTCTACATAAACATACAGTACATACAATATACATACCACACACACAAACACACACCCAGATGCAAGCCCCCTAACACTTTGGGCCCCATATCTGCTACCCCTGTAGTTACGCCCCTAAGCACAACCCCGCATACATGAGACAGCAAATCAGTCCTTCCGAAATTCACAGAATTTCCTGACTTTGGTCTTATTTTAACAGGTATCTTCTGCCTATGTAGTGTTCAGACAGGATTAACATTCAAGCAAGAATCCTAATCCATTGGCATACAGTAAGTGGCATCCTCTGACATCCTTAGTGTAGGCCATCAACATGAGATTGATGGGGGGTCCAACACATGGCACTCCCACTGATCAGTTGTTCTTGACCGCCTCCGATGGTGAAACTGTACAGTGGATAAGATGGCAACAAAAGCTCCATCCACTGTGTTAGATTGGAATACAGCTGTTCAGCTCTTATACAATTGAATGGGCACTAATTTTTGGTTCTGTACACTCTACAGGTCCTGTCCCAGGGGCAGCCAAGCACAGCATATTGGTAAGTGTTCTAGATGTCAGACCCATATTAACTAAGTACAGCCCATTATTATTAACTTTCTACCAACACATTGCCAGATGCCCCCATACACATGGAAAGTGTTTATCCAAAATAAGTTGAGCAGAGAAACACTTATTGAAATCCATTAATAATGTCAAGGAACCTCACATTCTTGTGAGATGATCTACTGGACCCACTAGTATTTTGACCAGATTTAGACGCCTCCATCTACTCAATAAAGAGCAGACATCAATTATAGACAAAACACTGTGGCTCCCACACTAAAAAGTCCCGGCCCCAGTGAAAAGTCTCAGCCTTTTAACACCGCAGAGAATTCAGAAAAGTTCAATCATTTACCAGACCTGACCTTTTCCCAAAAAACAATGCCTCTGACAGGAACCAACATTAGACGCATAGATGTTAATATATCAAATGCATAATTGATCTGTTGTATAACAAGACCCTAGGAGTTGAGAATGTCTTCAGCCTCAAGGATAACATACCTGAGAGCGTTTCTATCCAGCAGATCAAGGCACTTTAAGATCAGCTTGACATTGTACAAGCCGCTTTTCATGTTGAAGGTGAAATGCAAAGCAGACGTAAAATAACCAAGATCCAATAGTCTGTGTAGTTCCTGTTGGGAGATACAGGTTAAATTTAGATAAAAGGCCTTGGCTCAGTCTTCCAGCCAGGTTTTTAAACAAAAGTCTATTATATTTTTCACAAGTTTATGTACTGTATATGCAATATTTGTGTACTACAAGCTCAGGATTGTATGCAAAACATTTTACGAACACAGTGGACTGTAATGGGTGCAGATGAGAGCTACTAAGCTTATTAAGGGGGTGGGTGGACTAGAAAACAATGACAAAATACTAAACTTGGGGTTATTAAATTAAGAAATTAAGTTGGCTTATGGGTGTCTCCACTGCAATGTACAAGTATCTGAATGGGCTGCCTAGGGATCTTTATATACCTAGGCCTGTTATCGAAATAAAGGGACAACTGAAGAGAGGCAGTTCTACCGTCACCATAGACAGGGATTCTTTACTGTAAGAGCAATGAGACTATGGACCTCTCTGCCACAAGATCTAGGACCATGAGTAAGGTTTTTTGAAGCCGAAACATGTAGGTCAGGAGACCATGGCAGGCATTTCAAATGGAAAACTGGAAGATTTTTCTTTTTCTTCTTGTGCACTTGAATCTGGCCCGTGCCACAATATTGGTGTTTTCCAACAATCTCGACTTCTTCTATTTTTAGACGCAACATATTGGCGCCACATGTGAATCCACTAATTTTCTTCTATTTTTCGGAAACATTTTTTGCCGCTTTTTCTGGAATAAAAGTTGGTCTAGCGAGTTTAAGACCTTTCAGTGCATGCGCCAATTCATTAATCCCTTGCGCCACAAACTTAAATCCCACTGAAAAATATAGCGTGGTTCTAGCACCACTGCACTACCTGTTTTAAGGAATTGCAATAAAGGACATTCATATTTTCAATTCTGGACCTCTGTGTGTTGGAGCACTTTCTTCTTTGCTCTGCCACAATATGTTGTAAGGGCTGATACAAGTTCATGTCCACTTACTGGGTGCCTTTCTTTAGAGCAAAATATTAAAAAGGGTTGTCCAAGTATATAATAGTGCTATACATGTCTGGGGAGCAGTGCCCTGGCTGAACTGGAGTGTGGAGAGAGGAAAGTATATGCCTTTTATTATTTTTGGAGCCAGTCATATTTAAAAACTGTATATACCTAGACACCCCTTAAATTTTATGGAAATCAAAAATACTGACTTTGATTAAGGTAGTTATTCAGACATGTTTGGGGCCGGGAAGTAATTTTTCCCTACTATGGGCCATTTGGCATGAGCCTTGAGGTTTTTTTTGCCTTCCTTTGGATCTGCAATATAGAATTACAAGTTGGACTTGATGGTCCTATGTCTTTTTTCAAAATTATTAATGATAATGTTATGTATTAGGAGATATGGCATAGATTTTTGATTAGCACCCACCAGCTCAAAAGTATATCCTCATGTATAGTATTTATGATATATCCACCATCTCAAGGACGAGGTTTCCACTGACCCCTTCCTGTGGGCTGAGCCAAATATAGAGTTGTCTGATTCATGGCCTTTCAGGTCTATGACAACGCTGAAAATAGTTATTCTGCTTATTTTGGTGCTTATAGCTCATGTAAACTTAAACAGAGAGTGGACTCCAAAAGGTGCATATCCTAGAATTTGGAGCGGCATCTCTCCTGTATGTATGAGATATCCTGTGGATAAGTCATAAATGCTATACATGAGATTCCGCCGTTTAGTTATAGCGCTATGTAGTAGTATTTGCCTTATTCAACTAAACAGATTTGGCATTATGGAAATGTAATAACCCAAGTAACAGATTTCCAAGGAATATTGCACAAAATAACAATGATAAAAGTTACCTTGGTGCTGATAGTTCCATTGTGCAGTGATCCAGATGGTAGACAACACTCTAATGAATTACTTGGAAACTAAAAGCAAAAATTGCCTTATCATTAGTTATGTAGATTATACAAACAGATTCACAGTTTAGAAACACAATTCTGGTTATATCAGTAATACATTTACTACTTAGTAATAAGAGAAAATGGCAACCAAATTAAAAAGGGATTTAGAAAAGCAATCAGTAATTCTGTATATCCCAGTAGAAGCTGTTAATTTATTACCATCATTTCCTGAAGAGTGCATGTGACAGACCATAATTATTTTGCTTTATTAATTGGAGGTAATCTTAAAATAAGATATAAGAAAATACTTCAAGATTTTTAGGATCTTACGAAATGCTTCACATGCAGCAACGTAGAATTCTACAATAGAGTCCACATTTAATCGTATATGATCATTAAATCACAGAAAATTACTGGTTTGTCAAGACTAAATGATGTTATTTGCCTTGAGAATGCATGAAACAATTGTAGACTGTGTACAGGTATCTGGATTACTATAATTTGGACTGAATGAATCAATAACTGTTTTTACAATGATGAGTGAGTTTTGTGAAATCTTTTATTTATTAAAATGTTGCTGCTTCCTCTACTAACCACTCATACTACCTTTATAATGTTCAGTTAAAAGGACCTAGGCTTAAAGGGGTTGTCCAGCAACTCACATGAAAGGTGATAACTTGTTGATTGGTAAGGTCCCAGTCACAAATGGGGGTTTGTTGTCCCCCAGATGAACAGAGCAGTGGGTTGCACATGCGCCTGCTGCTCTATGCATCTGTATGGCACTGTTGGAGACAGCAAAGCGAAATACTCAGTTTAATAGACAATGAATGGAGCTGAAGCGTACATATCCGAACTGTCGCTCCATTCTTTTGTGGTACAATGGGTCCCTGTTCACGTGCTATGTTGGGGGTCCCACTATTTATGTGAAGCAGTGATTGTGATTGTATGGAAGTCACAATAACTGTACGTAGTTCTAATTAGGAATAGAAATGGAAGACGTAGTAGCGCACATGTATGATCACTGAGCATTTATTTAACCTTAGTGGGAATCACATGAACAAGTGTCCTGAGAAACCATTTGTAGGTTTTATGTGAATCACAGCCAAGAAGTCCATCTAATGGGAAACCAAATGATTGGGGAAGGCTTGATAAATGTATGCTACGTTTCCTCAAGGGTTAATTAATAATAGATTCAGGTAAGTGTCCTGATTACAGTTAACTTTGTTTCTTCATAGAAACAATGGGGGCATTCATCAATTGTAGCGCAGGGTCCATATTTTTGGCACACAAATTGTGCAGTCATTTACACTGGGATGTTAGATTTTGGCGCCAGGGCTTAATGAATTGGCGCACAACCTATAGGGTCCTGAATTATCGCCACATTCATGAAAGTGAAATAGAACTTGGCTGAGCTCGTCTATTTGTGTGCCAAAAATTTTTTAAAAAGTATGTATACCTAGAGGCGCACCAAAAGTGTTGGGATTACTGAGCAGTGCCCAAACTGAGGAATCAAAAAAGTTGTGCGCTTTGGAAAAGGACCAGTATTGGGTCTGAAGCTGAAACCTCACATTTGCCATGTGACAAGGTCCCAGTATGTGCCTATTTGACACCAAAGTGGGTAGGTTTTATTCAGGGGGAAAAACTCCCTAATTTCTTAAAATAAGTTGAATAGAAGTGCCCTTTTTTTGCAGTCTGCTGATTTAAGGACCCAGTTCTGCTGCCACATAGCAGTATTTCTGTCTCAGGACCCTTCTGCATCACTGTCTCTAGCCCCTCCATATCCATGTCTAGACACATAATTGTACTAAAACCGTATACTCACTCCAAGGGCAGCTGCCAGTATCCTAAAAAACAAGAGAAAAACAAACAATTTTTAAAAAAATGTTGAATCATGGATTGGACTATGTTTTATATTCCCTGATTATTTACCTGGTCCATTTATAAACCTTCTTCCCTTATGTGATTTTGATTGCAAAAAAAGAACTACGGTCCAAGTTTGGGTTCACATGTCAGTACTTTGATCAGTATTATCTATCGGTACTTGTAGTCCAAAGCCATTCATGGATCAACAGAGGAAAAGTATTATGTGTCGATTTGTACATCTTCAATGTGTAGGATCCATCTTTGTTTTATTTCGCTTCCAAATACTGATGTAAATACTGACCATGTGAAAGCGATGTTAGCAGCTCTAGCATATTGCCATAACTGATAAACAGGAACACTTTCATTTTACTAAAGGGAATTTTTACTTTACTGCAATGTCAGAGATTGTCTATATTTTATAATAACCATTTGAAACCGAAAGCGACAAGGCATTTTTCATCCTCAATGAGATATCTGTTTCCTGTAGTTCCATGAAGCAGATGAAGACCTGTAAACTTGCAACTTATACCTATCCTAATTCTACAACTTTATAAACAATGGATTTTCCCTGGCACATTATTGTATCGTCTTTTTAAAATATTTTTAACTGTTATCTCAGAGGCAACACTGAAGACAAAAAGTGTTGTTATCAGAACCATCAGCCCACTAAGATGACGGAAATATGAGAATAATTTGTCATGTTCACCCATTTTTATCACCTGCCCCAAGCTATGTTTAGTAATATACCACATGGATGTAATATATTACGTTTCATGTGTAATCAATGTATATATAAGGATTTTGTATTAGGGGAGAAATGTATTTTGAGCTGTTTAGCAGAATTTCTAGGACAGAAGTGTGACAGTTTCCAAAGTGCAAGTTAGCCGTGATACTGGATCATTAAATCCCATGTGTTTGTACTTTGTTATTGCGTGTAAGTGCTGCAGAATGTACATGTGATTATATCAGAAATATGGCACAGAAAATAAAGTTTAGAGGCTAATTAGGTTTTTCTTTTTTTAAATGTTCTTTTCCAGTTTTTTCTTCCTTTTTTGCTTCATTCAGTGGAACTTATGATCAAAGGTCTCAGCATGGTTAGTAAAGGCCTTCTACTGATATTTTACATCAAAATCCATACTAATCCTCAATACCTAATTTCTTTTTATGAACTTATCAATATCAATTCTGGTAAAATCAGATATGTCATCCATTCATTCTGGAAATGGTAAAACACAGAGACACTTTTATATACTGTATATTTATAGATTTGTGATGATTTTGTGACGCTTTTGTGCATGTCTCTGGCACCATCTGAAAATGACCTACAAGAAAACTGAAACCAGGCGTGAAGATAAACTCCCTATTTTTCCTATTTAATTAGCTTATTTCCTAAGCATATACTGTATTTTCCTAGGATGGACTAATGTACTAGTAGGTGGTAGACAGACCAAAGGTTACATCTCAAAGAGTACACTTGCTTTTAGAGATCTCGTCACTGTAAATTAATCAAACTGTGATTATTTGGTGGCATTTTACCATTTTATAAAAGTGACATTTGTACCAGTAAGGTTTTGAAAGTGAACTCATTTGTTATAATGTTATTCTTTTTATAACAACAATAATAATAATAAAGCTTTATATTCCGCAGCGCTGTACAGATCATGGGGTGCATATACAAATGAAACAAAACATTACACAGTAATAATATAATCATATGAAACAGTTGGAGTAAAGGTCCTGCTCCAGTCAGCCAACAAAAAACAACCCCCCCTCATTTACATTGAAACCTAAATGGGTAAAATGGGGCACATTTACTAAGGGCCATGTGCCAATTTTCTATCAGACTTTACAAATTGTTTTAGTGCTTGCACAGGTATTGTAGTGACTGCACCACCTATGGGTCACAAGCAACCCTTTTGTAGCGCAGTTGCACTAGGGGGCAATCTAGGGGGCGTTCTGGTGCTCAGTCGGACTGCAGGCCAGATTAACATGCAAAGTCTTGTGTTGCACGCCCCATGTAAAAGGTGCACCGAAAAAAAAGTTGGTGAACTCTTTCGGGGCAGTGCAGGGGGCACCAGATTCATGAAAAACGTGCACCAGAAATCCTGAAGCTGGTGCCCTCTGCACACTACACAGGCAAACTACATTTACTGTAGTTTGCCCTGTTCTTAGTAAATGTGCCCCGTTGTATCATACCTTGCACACAATAATAAGATTACTTGCAGCAAATATTGATTGCTACAAGGGACTAACATAAGACATTTTTTAAAGAAATAAAGGACAAGACAAGGAAAACCATACAGCCGCTGATCTTTGTATACATGTAGGACTCTCACCTGAGATCGGTTACATTGTAATGCCCAGTTTGCTGTGGAAAATCATCTTCAACATTGCATCCCATAGTTTTGAAGAACCTGCAAATATGAACAAGGAAACATTCAGCTGAGTTGACTATGTAGGCTGGACAGAGCTAGTGTTTAGCTGATGTCTCCTAGGAGCTGTGGGTAGGGTTACTGCAGCTAATAGAATGTATGTTTTACTCCTATGATCCTGGGAAACTCACTGCAAAACTCACATGCACTTACATTTTCCTATGATAATTATATATCTATACCTATGTATATATATATAATGGTAAATTGATATACAGGCGGTCCCCTACTTAAGGACACCCGACTTACAGACGACCCATACGGATGGGCCCCTCTGCCCCCTGTGACCTCTGGTGAAGGTCTCTGGATGCTTTACTATAGTCCCAGACTGCAATGATCAGCTGTAAGGTGTCTGTAATGAAGTTTTATTGATAATCCTTGGTCCCATTACAGCAAAAAATTTTGAAGTTCCAATTGTCTCTGGGGCAAAAAAAAAATTGGCTGGAACTACAATGATAAAATATACAGTTTCGACTTACATACAAATTCAACTTAAGAACAAATCCATGGACCCTATCTTGTGGGTAACCCAGGGACTACCTGTATATATTAGGAAAACACTTAAGATCTCTATTGATTGATGGACCCAACTTTTTACATCAGTCAAGGCCAACAAAGTTTGATGTCCATTGTGTGGCATTATTATATCTTTCTTAGCTTTCTACATTTTTAAAGAAAGATTGCCCATGGAAATCTACTGACAAGATTAAAAGTGTTTATTAAATTAACAAGCCTTGTATATTTCATCATAGTCTGGTCCTTGGCTGTAAGGTTTTGTGCTCGCGCACACCACCCGCTAGCACTGTGTACAGTATTGTGTGATGAATATGCAGGAATATTACACAGTGATAGATTCCTGAGCCATATTATTATGATACTACCTTGTAAAGTGAATTTTCTTATGATCCTTGGCAATATTGGAGTCTGTATGAGATCATAACAGTGGGGGTTATTTATCTTTGTATTTTTCTTCTGTTTATTGTTTTGGGGGTGCATTGGTAGAGTTTTTCTGCCAATGCCTGATTTATCTTTGGAATCCAGATGTGACAGTTAAAAAAGTTGCTTAATTTTGCGCAACAGTCAGAAAAAGTTGCAATGTTTTGCAAAATAGACCCCCACTCCCCCACAGCATAGGTAAAAATCAGATTGGGATTCTCAAAAATTTTGTTTCTCAGGGATGGGACAAGGAAAACATTTTGCCTTTTTACTACCTTTTAAGGCAACCCCCTGAACATTTCCATTTCCAATCCTGGAAAACTTATTGCATATTTCCCAGAATCCCTGTCTTAAATGGTCTCCTAATCCGTCATCTTATACCTAATAACAACTAAACTGGTTTGCTCAATTATCCACCAAATATATCTATGTGAGAAAACATGTAGATTTCTATACATGATTGTGGATATCAATTGCAGAATTTACACAAAAAAATGTCAGTGGAGAAATGCAATTTTCATTTGTATTTAATTTTATCATTTTTTAACTATCCTTTCTACACATTTTTTTCTTAGTGTATTTACCTATCCCCAGAAGATGTAATGGTAAACCTCCTGCATCTTTGGGTATTATAAATACTGCCCTAGAACCTTTCATTAGAAGATAAGCCAAATATAAAGGAACCCATCTTTCCCAGGAATATGAAACAATACTTTATGTCTTTCAAAATACAACCACAACTATTGCTTCCATCATACATGTACATGTACAACTGTAGAAGAAGAGAAAAAAAACTGTAGAAGAAGAGAAAAAGCAAGGCGCTTCCTGGTGGTCAGATAAAACTTGAGGAGATAGTTCTTAGAATACAGTATGCGCTCACCTTGATGGGTTGTGCATGCAGGCACAACGCTGTTGCGAGTGTAAAGGTGTGCTGCCTAGTCCTCACCCCGGCAGTGGTGGGTCTCCGGTACTCTGAAAAATTGTAGAAGATCAAGGTAAAGAGGATTGGATTCCCTTCTCCAGACCCGTGTGATGCAAAAAAAGAAAAAGGGACTTTCTTTCTGGCGCAACCCAATTGTGGTTTAAAGCATCTGTGATGCGCCGTTTATTGGACAAAAGGTTGATTGTTTAAAACATAACAATAAAAGGTATAATAAGACAAACGCGTTTCGGCGTCCTAACTGGACGCTTCTTCAGGTCTAAATGGTGTTGTAGAGGTTAAGGGTTCTTATAAGTATGTCTTAAAGGAAGTGATGTCATAGGATCTTAATGACATATCCAATCAATTGATGCGTCTCTCATCAATAGACCGCATCAATAGGTACATATTTAAAAACAACAATTCCAATTCATCGAAATAAAATAAATAAATAAATAACACTTACTCATATACCATCATATTATGTCTTTAAATGTATCAAAACTATGGGTGTATCGAATAGTGACAGAGATATAGATGGATCCGGAAGTGCAGGATCATGATAGGAGAAGATAGATGGAACGCAAGATACCGGAAGAGAATGGGCACAGTGATGCGCAAGATAGCGATCATTGATTTGTGTAATCCTGACAGATCTGATGGCCGTATTGAAGTAAAAAGGTTCTGTTTAGATGGAGTGTCATGTGGATAGTGGAGGACCTCATTGTAAGATGATCATCTTGAAGGGAGGCTGTTTTTATATAACCGCCTCATTAATTTCATTGAGGCCATCCGGACTTAAGGTATGCATTTTGTATATCCAATAAATTTCTCTTCTACAGAGAGTCTGGTATCGATTATGGATATTGTCTGGAACAAAGTCAATTGGACTTACATAAAAAGTATTTTGATAGGCCATGTTTAAGGAAACCTTTTTAATATACCTCGATGCCCAGTTATACGATCATAAGTTTTTGTACTGTCCTGCTATGTATTGTAAACCACAAGGGCATTACACTCATATAGATTACATAACTTGTTTGGCATGTTCATTTCTGTTTTAATCTCAAACCTCTCTTGGTGTATTAGATGTAAAATAGGTGGCATCATGATTGATATTTGGGCAGCACAGACATAGTTTGTGGCCGCATCTTTTTATTCATCGGTACAGTACTTGCGGTATTTGTTATCTTCATGTTCTTGTGTTGTTTGATTGGCTGGGGGCCAGAACATTTTTTAAAGTGGAGCTCGTCGATATGTCATTATGGGTTGGGTGGGAAATAATGGTTTTGAGAATTGATCTTTTTGTAGGATATGCCAGTGTTTCTCTCAGTATATTAGATATTTCTCTGAAATTGTCATTGTATCGGTTATGAAATTAGTGAGTATTCTTTTTTTAGTGTCCTTTTTGGCACGAGAGTAGGAATGTCGCAGCTGAAGGATTTTTTGATAAGCATTCCTGCTGGGTTAAAACATTGTTTTCTGATAAGCTTGTTTTAAAATTCTTAGTGGTAGCCTTTCTCTAAAATCTTTTTTCAAGACAGCGGCTTGCTCTCTAAAGACGTCAGGGTCTGTGCAGTTTTTTCTAATTCTTTTGTACTGACTATAGGGAAATATGTTTTTTCCACTTTTCGTAGTGGGGCGCTTCAAGTTCAGATAGCTGTTAGTGTCTACCTTTTAGAATGTGGAGGTGGAGATCGAATTATTCTTGTTATACAGTGTGAGTCCAAAAAGGTAATCGAGGTTTCCTGGTGTTCTGCGGAGAAATATTCCCCAACTGTTAGAATTAATAGTCAGTAAATAATTTACATCTGGAGTGCCTGTCCCAATTATAAACAGATCGTCGGATGTAAGCCGGGTAGTAGTAAATATACTGTTTGAAGGGTGATCTGATAGAAGGTATTGGGTTTCGAACTCACCCATAAACAAATTAGCATATGCCGGTGCATTTAGTCCCCATAGCAGTTCCGCTTTCTGATGGTACAGGGTGGTGTTATACATAAAGTAATTATTTTCCTAGCACTAATAGCAGTACATAAGAAAGTTTCTAAAATCCTCTGGAAGAGTTTGGTCGTATTTAAAATTGTTTTACACTATGGATCCTTTCTTGTGTTGAATGTTGGAATATATATGAAGTCACATCTATGTGACAAAAGAGAATTATTTGGCAGATGTAGTTTGCTTATCTCGTTGATGGAGCTGATCGGAATCTTTAAGGAAGCTCGGAGTTGGGTACATACGGCTGGAGATAGAGGTCAACAAGTGGGAGGTATTATTCTGGTGATAGACCCAATCCCGATATATCGGCGCGTCCGGGAGGTTTTTCTCATTTTTGTGATCTTGGGGAGAAAATAAAATGGGACTGGATGGAAATGGTATGAAAGAAAATTTGCTTCATTTTTAATAGTATTGGATTTTTCAGCTTGGTCTAATATCGCTTTGATATTTTTTAAGTAGGGGATTGGATCGTCTCTTATCTATTGCATAATGTCCTGGTCTGATAGGATATGGAGAGATTCTTCCTCATAATAGGAATATGAGAGATTACAAGGCCACCCCCTTTGTCCGCAGGGCGGAATACTAGGTCCCATTAGATGAAAGGTTTTTTGAGAGCCTGAGTCTCTTTTGTAAGATTTCCCCGTGGTCTACAGGTTACCTTTGTAATATGTTTTTTACTGTTATCTTTTATAAAGAATAGGCACTCTTCCTGGATAGTCATGGAACATTTGTATTAGTGCCCCTGGTTGTGGTACATGGGTTAGAACCTGGTTGTTCTGCACTTTAACTTCCCGTTTATTCTCTCGGGGAGATCATGATTTTACAGAGTCCGGACTCACAGGTCTTGGTAGGGTTTCGATCAGATAGTTTATCTGTAAGCGCAAAATGTCGCTTAATGGTCATTTTCTATAAAGGCATTTATGTCAAAAATACTCAAAAATCGTTGGTGTTTGATTCGGACAAAAAGATAAACCTTTCGATAGTAAAGACATCTCATCAGGATTAAGTATATATATTTGTTAATGTTAAAAATTTTTACTGTAGTTTCTCGTAGACTGTTGGTTCTTTCTTTCACATTTCTTTCGTCCCTCCTCGTGTCCCCCGTTTGGTTTTTTTCTTTTCTTTGTGGATGAAGGGGCTGAAAAAAAGACTCAATGTTCTTTGTTTTTATTGGTACGGGCAGGGTGGACTTCAAAATACTTTGTATATTTGTGACAGGACTGGGTTCTCCACATTGTGTGTCTATAGAGTTGGAATATGGTGGACTTGATGTGCAGGGATGAACACTAATATTCAAATCTAAAATTTCTTCTTGTGTATTCGCGGGTTGGATGTTATATGAGGGGGGTTTGTTTTTTACTAGACGCCCTAGGGTGTTAAGATTGTCTCTGATCTTACTTGGGGTATTACTTGGGGATCTTGGGTCTGAGAGACTACTGATATCAAGTTTTAACTGGCGTACTGTGTCTGTAAATAATAAATCTCTTTCCTTTCTGGTAAGTGGAGATGGGTCAATTGTTGGTAGGGTATCGGATTTTTCTAAAAGCTGTATTTTATCTGAAGATATTGGAACCGTTGTTTCTTTCCCGGGAGTATTAGGTTCTGATAATGCATATCTATTCGGATGTAGGATATGGTCTTTAGGGTCTTGTGTCGGTACTGATGCGATATGTGTATCTTTTTGGGGTCTAGATCGTGTGTTGTCTCGCTTCTCCATGGTATTGGGAGGATTTCTACGTATTCTCTGAGCTTTTGGTGCATCTTTTGTTTTTATGGGTGATCTATTTCTGTCAAATTTCCAGGGTTGAGAGGAGGTGTTTTTTATTATTGATGGGTTTGGAACCGGGTCGTTCCGTGTGGTTTTGTGCCAGGTTCTATAGCTAGAGTTGAGCCTATCATTTCTGTCTCGATTTAATTTACTGGCTTTCCTATAAATTAATTCATTTTCCATTTTGTGTAATCTTTCACTTATGTTCCTATTAATTTTGATGTAGTCTCTATGTGTTTTGAAGTCCTCTAGGTTTGCAGAGATGGCATGTATTTTCTTTAGTGAATCGTGACATAATGCGCTTCTTTTGTCTTTAATTAAACAAATAATGTTCTCGGAGAATTTGTTAAGTAAAGACTCCCAACAACGGGAGAAATCGGGATCATCTGGGAAAGTGGATAGAAAAGTTGGTATTAGACCCCGTGGGGCTAGACCTTCCTGCATATACATCTCTAAAAACATAACATCAATAGAATGCTGAAGTTCATTTTTTAGATTGTCCTCCAGTTTATGAAACAATCCCAACATCAAACCTGTGTCTTCATCTGTATAGGGCTCAGACTCGACATCGGAGTCAGGATTTCCCGACTTATTTCTTGTTGATAATTGTTGTATCAAATTCAGCCTATTCGATAGGCGGTCTTGAAAATAATTCATTTTTATAAAGATTTGAAAGTTCCCAGGTGCAGCTCTGAATCAGTGTTACTTACAGATGATAAGGTCACTGATAGACGAAACACTCTAAACAAGGTCGTCAGATGCAAAACTGTAGAAGAAGAGAAAAAAGCACAGGCGCTTCCTGGTGCAGATAAAACTTGAGGAGATAGTTCTTTAGAATACAGTAATGCGCTCACCTTGATGGGTTGTGCATGCAGGCACAACGCTGTGTCGGAGTGTAAAGGGTGCTGCCTAGTCCTCACCGGCAGTGGGGGTCTCCGGTACTCTGAAAAATGTAGAAGATCCAAGGTAAAGAGGATTGGATTCCGCTCTCTCCAGACCGTTGGATGCAGAAAAAAGAAAAAGGGACTTTCTTCTGGCGCAACCCAATTGTGGTTTAAAGCATCTGTGATGCCGTTTATTGGACAAAAGGTTGATGTTTAAAACATAACAATAAAAAGGTATAATAAGACAACGCGTTTCGCGTCCTAACTGGACGCTTCTTCAGGTCTAAATGGTGTTGTAGAGGTTAAGGGTTCTTATAAGTATGTCTTAAAGGAAGTGATGTCATAGGAACTTAATGACATATCCAATCAATTGATGCGTCTCTATACCCTTAACCTCTACAACACCATTCGGATCTTATACATGTACATGATTATGGCTTCAGCTTTTGAAGTACCAGGACCTCTAACTGCAATGCATTGTACATAGCACTGCTCTCTATTTAAGAATTTAAAGGGAACTTATCACCAGGAATGGCATTTTTAGGTGGTGACAGATTTTTAATAGCCTATACAATGCTGATTAAAAAAATCCTTTGTCAGCATTCTGAATTATTTCAGTAGTTAATGTAAATTTAATTCACATTACCTGCTCCCTGCCAGCAGCATGTGGTGAGTCCAAGGGGAGGAAACAGCTGCAGCCTTTGTGTGCCTGAGTCAGTCTCCTCTCCTCCACACTCATGCAGCTCCCTCCCCCCTCCCCATTTCGTGTCATGTGCAATGAGCAGGCAGGGGAGGGAGAGGGATGGTGTGGAGCAGAGGAAGATTGTATAAGGAGACACCGACTGCAGCTGCCCCTCTCCAGGACTCACCACACATTGATGGAAGGGAGCATGTAATATAAATCAATCTATTGTAAATACTAATAGGATTTGGAATGTTGACAGACATTTTTAAAACCAGCAAAGCATAGTTTATTGGAACCTGTTACAAGCAAAAAAATGACATTCCTCATGACAGGTTTGCCTTATCGGCTGTCTAAGGCTTCTTGGCCATATTGCGACCACACCCTTTTGCACCTCCTCAAGTTATGCCATGTCAGGCACCAGGGGGAGTGGACCCACTGGGCCACAGTGGACGAAAGCCAATACCTGGGAGCGGAGTCTAAGTGGCACCCGGTTTTCACCAGAGTGGGTTGGACTTGCTGCAGTGTGGTACCAGCAAGTCGCTCCACAGGCGCGACTTTGTCCCCGGTGGCTGGCAAGGCATAGTACAAAGTCATAAGGCAAGATCGTGGTCAGGGACAGGCAGGAGGTTGAGACAGGGAGCACAGGATCAGAGTCGGGGACATAGCGGAAGGTCAGGATGGGCAGCATGGGATCGAAGTCAATAACAGAACCGGGGTTACAACGGAAATTCTGAATTCTAGCACAGGGCATCAGACAAACTGACAAACTTTCTCTCAGGCACAAAGATCCAGCAGGGGACACAAGAAGGGGCCGGACATTTAACAGAAAAGGCAGCTGGCCACTGCAAATTATTTGCGCACTGGCCATTTAAATCTCCAGAAGCCGAGGCATGCACACCCCAGCATGCACACCCCTCGTGACGAGCCAGTGGAGCCAGCGCAGGAATGCGGCATGGTAAGGAAGGAGGCGGGGGCCACGGGCAGTGGAGAGAGGCAGGGGTGTGTCTGTGACCTGAGACGTGGGTCGCAGGAGCACCTGTGACATGCCACTGACACCGCTTACACTAAGACTAGAGATGTAAGAATTTACAAAGACCAGTAACTTGCCATATACTCTACTATGCATTAGCTTCAATGTAACAAATGTAAACCTCTGTGTCTTCTTGGCACCAGTAATTTGTGCCCAGTTATAATGTTACATGCACAATCCATCTTGAATTGTACCCAGCATTTTGCATTTGGCTGAGTATTGGAGATAGAATAAAGGCTTTGAGGTTGTTGATTAGAAAGGTGCTCATAGTGAAATAATATCTGTGCCAGATGTTCGGGAAGAAGTTCTCTTTCATTTGCTTCACATGGTTAGTCAGAAATGCTCAATGCAAGACGATATAAAATGAAAAAAATGTCTGGCTATATACTGAGAGGCTGCGACAAATGCATTTTCCACCCTAGGCTTATACTTGAGTCAATAGGTTTTCCCAGTTTTTGGTGGAAAAATTAGGGCTCTCAGGTTTAACTCTGGTCGGTTTATACTCGAGTACCGTATATACCGGCGTATAAGACGACTTTTGAAGACAGAAAAATCTTCCGGGTCCCAGTGCATGGAGAGGGCTCACGGGCTGAGCCCTCTCCATAGCCGGTAAGTCTTTGCTGCATATTGCAGCAAAGGCTTACCGGTAACACCCGCGATCGGTGCTAGGTGTTTGCACAGCGATGGCTGCCGGCAGCCTCAAAAAGCTGCAGGCAGCCTCAAAAAGACATCGGGTGCATACTCGCCCTCCGTTGGCCCCGATGTCCGCGCGGATCGTCTTCCGCGCAGTCTTCTCTCTTCTGTGTCATACTAGGCGCCGTCCAGGGGAGAACAATGGCGCCGCCCGGCACGAAGTTAGTGAAGACGGGCGCCGAAGGCAGAAGAGGACCCACGCGGACATCGGGGGAGCAGCGCTGCAGGTCGGGGCCACCGGAGGGTGAGTATATAAGTTTGTTATTTTCTATTAATGCCGGGCTGGCTGGATATTACTGGGGGCAGTGGACCTGGTGTATAAGACGACCCCCCTACTTTCCTGTTTAAAATATAGAGTTTAAGATATATTTGCTGTATAAGACTACCCCTTTTCCAACGCATACAAAACACCGGTAAAAATTTTAAAAAAAACAGATTTGAATTTAACATGGTCCTTTTTTTAATGTAAATTCTTATGACATGCAGGTATATAGCAGGAAAACTGTCGCTCATAAACATAAGGCATACAACAACAACATTACCATTACAGCACAGCCCCCAGTAGTATACAGCCTGCCCCCAGTAGTATACAGCACAGCCCCCAGTAGTATACAGCACAGCCCCCAGTAGTATACAGCACTGCCCCCAGTAGTATACAGCACAGCCCCCAGTAGTATAAAATCACTCCCCCATTAATAGACAATACGGTGGCCCCGACCTGCCGCGCTGCTCCCCCGATGTCCGCGTGGGTCCTCTTCTGCCTTCGGCGCCCGTCTTCACTAACTTCGTGCCGGGCGCCGCCAATGTACTCCCCTGGACGGCGCCTAGTATGACGCCATACTAGGCGCCGCCCCGGGGAAAAGCATGGCGGCGCCCAGCAGAAGAGAGAAGACTGCGTGGAAGACGATCCGCGCGGACATCGGGGCCAACGGAGGGTGAGTATGCACCCGATGTCTTTTTGAGGCTGCCGGCAGCTTTTTGAGGCTGCCGGCAGCCATCGCTCTGCAAACACCGGTAAGCTTTTGCTGCTATATGCAGCAAAGACTTACCGGCTATGGAGAGGGCTCAGCCCGTGAGCCCTCTCCATGCACCGGGACCCGGCGTATAAGGCGATTACCGGCGTATAAGACGACCCCAGAGAAGACAGAAGATTTTTCTGTCTTCAAAATTCGTCTCATACGCCGGTATATACGGTACTTACCCTCCAGCGCTTACTACCGCCTTCCTCTTCTCCCCTACAGCTCCTCTTCTGGTTCCCGGCAGTGCGGGCACATCTGTGTGCCGTAAGTGCCAAGAGGTACATACAAAGTTTATTTTTTAAATATACTCGAGTATATGTCAATTGCGGCTTTTTCAGCACAAAATTTGTGCTAAAAAACTCGGCTTATACTTGGAGTATGTACAGTAGCTGTTGCTTACATGCAACTATTATTAACCTAATATATACCTATCTGTTCCCTTTCATGTTTTTCCAATGGAATTTATTTTCTATGTTGATGTATTACTAGACCCAGTTGTTCTTTTTTTACTAATTTTTTATTGGAAATTTTAGAAAACTTACAAAAACATAAAACGGAGGGAGACTGCCAGCATGGAATTCATCTTGGACATCAACATTTACAACGAATGACAGACAGAGTCAAAGAGGGATAAGTAAATGGAGGGGAAGTAGAAGAGACAAGAAAAGGGTTACTGACATTTGGATCCAGTTATTCTTCGGTTTTGGAACAATTGTTAAGATGTCAATATACATACGGTCTGTCATTGTTTTAAAACATATATTTCCTTATATTCAAAAGATGAGAGCCACACTATGGCAACACTGTGTTCCTATTACATATTCATGCATCTGTGCACTTTTTAATCTATAACAAGATATCAATGCACAATGCTAAAAATGGTATCTTCGTTTTACCTAGAGCTGTTTTTCTTAAGTTCTCTCGTGATTTTTGAGGATTTCTTTCTGTGATCGCTAAAGCAGGTTCTTGCTCCCCCTAATCATGGTGTGTGAGGGCCACCACATCTTCTTTGTAAGAGTGTCATTAGATGGTTGCAGTATATCATAGGCTTGTAGTTGTAAATCCTTTTAGTAGTGAAGGCGCCAGTGAGTCACCACATGCTATTGTCTATCCATTTCCATGTTTATCAATGTATGATGATTGGGAGTGGGTGGTAAAAGTATATCTTCGAGTATCACTTTGCATATTATAATAAGCCAACAAAAATCTGCATCGAAATTCCATTTGTTTTTTTTTTGGTTTTCATTTTATATCGTCTTGCATTGAGCATTTCTGACTAACCAAAACTATATTTTAAACAGGAAAGTAGGGGGGTCGTCTTATACACCAGGTCATGCCCCCCAGTAGTATACAGCACTGCCCCCAGTAGTATACAGCAAGCCCCCAGTAGCATACAGCACAGCCCCCAGTAGTATACAGCACTGCCCCAGTTATACAGCATGGCCCCCAGTATAGACCCACAGCCCCCATTAGTATACAGCACTGGCCCCAGTAGTATACAGCAAGACCCCAGCCACCGTATATATACAGCACACAGCCCCCTGTGTAAAGTATACAGCACGCACCCAGTAGTATACACAAGCACTGCCGCCCAGTAGATACGCACAGCCCCCAGTAGTATACAGCACTGCCCCAGTAGTATACAGACACCCCAGTATATACAGCACAGCCCCATTCATAGTACAGCACAGCCCTATAAGCACACAGCCCCGTAGTATACCAGCACTGCCCCCAGTAGTATACAGCACTGCCCCCAGTAGTAACAGCACTGCCCCCAGTAGTATACAGCACAGCCCCCAGTAGTATACACGCACAGCCCCAGTAGTATACAGCACTGCCCCCAGTGTATACAGCACTGCCCCACGTAAATCCAGTCCAGCCCAGCCATTGATAGAAAATAATAAACTTATATACTCACCCTCTGGTGGCCCGACCTGCAGCGCTGCTCCCCCGATGTCCGCGTGGGTCCTCTTTCTGCCTTCGCGCCCGGCTTTCACTAACTTCGTGCCGCGCCGCCATTGTACTCCCCTGGACGGCGCCTAGTATGACGCCATACTAGGCGCCCCCGGGGAAAAAGCATGGCGGCGCCCAGCAGAAGAAGAAGACTGCGTGGAAGACGATCCGCGCGGACATCGGGGCCCGGAGGGTGAGTATGCACCCGATGTCTTTTTGAGGCTGCCGGCAGCTTTTTGAGGCTGCCGGCAGCCATCGCTCTGCAAACACGGTAAGCTTTTGCTGTATATGCAGCAAAGACTTACCGGCTATGGAGAGGCTCAGCCCGTGAGCCCTCTCATGCACGCGGACCCGGCGTATAAGGCGATTACCGGCGTATAAGACGACCCAGAGAAGAACAGAAGATTTTTCTGTCTTCAAAATTCGTCTCATACGCCGGTATACGGTACTACCTCAGCGCTTACTACCAGCCTTCCTCTTCTCCCTACAAGCTCCTCTTCTGGTTCCCGGCAAGTGCGGGCACATTTGTGTGCCGTAAGTGCCAAGAGGTACATACAAAGTTATTTTTAAATATACTCGAGTAATATGTCAATTGCGGCTTTTTCAGCACAAAATTTGTGCTAAAAAACTCGGCTTATACTTGGAGTATGTACAGTAGCTGTTGCTTACATGCAACTATATTAACCTAATATGATACCTATCTGTCCCTTTCATGTTTTTCCAATGGAATTTATTTTCTATGTTGATGTATTACTAGACCCAGTTGTTCTTTTTTTACTAATTTTTATTGGAAATTTTAGAAAACTTACAAAACATAAAACGGAGGGAGACTGCCAGCATGGAATTCATCTTGTGACATCAACATTTACAACGAATGACAGACAGAGTCAAAGAGGATAGTAAATGGAGGTGGAATATAGAAGAGACAAGAAAAGGGTACTGACATTTGGATCCAGTTTATTCTTCGGTTTTGGAACAATTGTTAAGATGTCAATATACATACGGTCTGTCATTGTTTTTAAAACATATATTTCCTTTATATCAAAAGATGAAGCCACACTATGGCAAACACTGTGTTCCTATTACATATTCATGCATCTGTGCACTTTTTATCTATAACAAGATATCAATGCACAATGCTAAAAATGGTATCTTCGTTTTACCTAGAGCTGTTTTTCTAGTTCTCTCGTGATTTTGAGGATTTCTTTCTGTGATCGCTAAAGAGGTTCTTGCTCCCCTAATCATGGTGTGTGAGGGCCCCACACTCTGTCTTTGTAAGAGTGTCATTAGATGGTTGCAGTATATCATAGGCTTGTAGTTGTAAATCCTTTTAGTAGTGAAGGCGGCCAGTGAGTCACCACATGCTATTGTCTATCCATTTCCATGTTTATCAATGTATGATGATTGGGATGGGTGGTAAAGTATATCTTCGAGTATCACTTTGCATATTATAATAAGCCAACAAAAATCTGCATCGAAATTCCATTTGTTTTTTTTTTCATTTTATATCGTCTTGCATTGAGCATTTCTGACTAACCAAAACTATATTTTAAACAGGAAAGTAGGGGGGTCGTCTTATACACCAGGTCGTCTTATACGCCGGAATATACGGTACTAATTTTAATTTTTTAATGGGGCTCTCCTGGATATATCATTAATGAGGGGTGCTCTTTTGGACATTTTATTAATAAGTGGGGCTCTCCTAGACAAATCATTAACAAGGGAGGCTGCTGTGGACATATCATTATTGAGGTGTCTCTCCTGGACATTTCTTTATTAAGGGGGGTTTGCTGGACATGTCGTTGATGAGGAGGGCCACTGGACATTTTAGAAAACAGAGTCAAGCCAAAGTCCCTCAGTATAAGCTGGGGATCTTTCCGAAATACATGTATTATTTACTCTCTTAGTGAGTTCAGTAAAAGATGGGATCTTTGTGGATTTCCAGAGTGACGCAATAAGTGTGCTTGAAGTGTAAAACTTCTACTGGGTGTAGAGGGGTAAATTAACGAGGGTTGGCTGGGAGTATAATACCATCTATATAGCAATCTGTGCCATGGTTCTAAGTGCAGTGCACATTTTGAGAGTATACTTGGAGCTTTGAACACCAGAAGTCAGGTCTTCCTCCCAGTGTTGCAACTTGCAAGCACAATAGATATTTTGTGCACTTAGAATCCTCATTTGCTTTATATATCAGGGAAATCCCTTTCCTGCTTTTGTTAAGATTCAAGAATTGTATTTCAAACACAGGTTTAGCTGTGTTACGGTATTAAGGTATTAGGAATTTAGGAATCCCAAATGATGACCTGATTTCATATAGGATTGTCTTTAAGACTATATGCACTAGAATATGTGTGCCCATTGAACACCAATCATTTGTTCATGATCACTTGTTCATGTCCCACCCTGGGACAAAATAAAACAGTAATAAAAAAGTTAAAACAAAGTGCAATTAAAAAAATTATTAAAAACACAAAAAGGGAATTAGTGAATTGGGCATCCAAACAAATCTCCTGGGTAGGAAGAGTCAACTGCATTAAAATGACGCTATTACCAAGACTCCTATATCTCTTCCAGACTATCCCATTAGCACTACCTAAACTATTCTTCCAGAAACTGTCCAAACTCATCAATTAATTCATCTGGTCTGACTCTCCACCCAGATTAGCAAGATCAACACTAATTCGGAGAAAAATACAGGGGGGCCTGGGTCTTCCTGATTACAATAGCTATTACCTGGCTGCCACATACACGAGGATACTAGACTGGTTTCATAACAAAAAAGACAAACTTTGGGTGCAGCTAGAGGACAATCTCTCCCCGGTACCACTAACCACCTTACCTTGGTCTCACTCCTATTCCTACTTCACTCATCGCCAAAATACTCTTCCCTTCATCGCTCTACAGGTACTAAAAACACTAAAAAAAATTGATCCCCCCACACGCCTGTTTAACCCAGACGGTCCCATGACTTCTATCACAGACAATCCAGAATTTCCACCGGGGACACACCACGAGTTCCTAAGCCTTATTAGAACTTGCGCACCACTTAGGTTTAATGACCTAATAGAAAACGCCTCCCTTCGCCCCTTCAATAACATACATGTTACTAGCTCAGACTCCTCCCGTATGCAATGGGACTATACCCAATTGCTCCAATTCTACAACGCTTACAAGGGACAACTTAACCTTCACCGAAATCTACAGCCCTTCGAACACCTGTGTCTCTCCCACTCAGCTATCCCACACTCAATATCAGTCATATATGGCCTATTCCAAGACAGGTGGGCAAAGGTTATCCCCCCCTATGTGAAAGCATGGGAGAACGAGTTAGGGACAACCTTCACACCAGAGGACTGGCAAAAAGCTTATGAATTATGCCATAAAGTCTCTATCTCAGGCAAAGCACAGGAAACAAATTTTAAAATTTTGTCCAGATGGTACTGCACCCCAGCTAAGCTTAGCACTATTTATCCCACCTCTTCCTCAGAATGTTGGAGATGCCGACAAAGTGTAGGTAACATGCTCCACATTTGGTGGGAATGCCCTGCCTTACAATCTTTTTGGACACGTGTAGTCGACATAACAAACAAAGTGACTGGACTACCATTAAGTAACGACCCTTCCCAACTACTATTATCCATACTACCAATGTCCATATCAAAAGCTAAAAGATCCATAGTTGGATTCCTCCTAATAGCAGCCCGTTCCCTGATCCCAAGACTGTGGAAATCCACAAAAATACCTTCTATGTCTGACTGGTTTGCAGAGATTTTACATTTACAGAGGATGGAGGAACTCACCGCAGACCTCCACCACACTGCGGATAACCATGCTATGAAGTGGTCCTCCTGGTCAGACTTCGTGAACTCCCCAGAGTTCGGGACACTGACAGATTAGATTCCTACCCACATACACTTTCCCTCCCCCTTTGTCCTCCCCCCTCGTCCCTAATATATCCCGTAATTTGTAGAGTTCAATACTACTTGTTTAAAGTAAATATGGTTCAAGAATAAATTAATTTTACAATAGATGATAGTTAAACTGGATGACTATTTGGCTTATGTAAACGTTTTTGATATGTGCATCTAAATACACAGTTTATCCTAGCTTGTTAATATTATAACCGAATGCTACTACTGTATACATGTCTCTCATTTGACTTACAATAAAGGAATTTGAAAAAAAAAAAAAAAAATTATTAAAAAAGAATAAAAGTCCCTTGAAGTCCCATCTCATACAATAATCCAATAAAACAAAAAGTAAAAAACAGCACAACATATTGGGCATCACAATGTCCGTAACAACCCGTACAATAAAATAAAATTGTCACTGAACCCGTCCGGTGAACGCCGTAAAAAAAAAAAACACCAAAAAAACTTGCAAAGACTATGAAATTTTCACATCTGACCTCATGATACCAAGAAAAAGTACAGCTTGTCCCGCAAAAAAATAAGCTCTAAAACAGTTCTGTAAACAAAAAATAGAAATGTTCTGCCCATTGTTACATGGCGATACAAAAACAAGCAACATTTCTCACAAAATGAGTCTATATTTCTGCAAAACCACAAAAAAAGCCATATAAATGGTTGGTATCGCGTAACGTTGAGAACCACATAGATATGAATAAAGATAACACGTATTTTTATGGTACGGGCGGTAAATCCGGGCAAAAACACATGCTAAACAACCATAAAAAGAAGTAATGATTTTTTTAAATCACCACAAGAAAGAGTAATAATCCTTGCATATTGCATTGGACCCCCCCAGTAAAGGATGGCTAAACACTGAAAAGTGGGTATCATCACACAAAAAATATCCACCACATCTGGTCCAAATTACAAAAAAATAAACATTTAAGCTGTAAACAAGTGTGACATTGCAGGATCCTGTCTGATGGTGCAGCTTCCTTGCTATGGCCGCGGAGCCCGTGTGCCATATAGGCAGTCAACACCACCACTATGGGCATCCTCAGACTCAGGAGAATTTGGTATGCAACACTTTGTGGAGTTTTTTTGGCATCCGGTTAATACGTAGTGTAAAACAGTTAGAATTTCCTGGTGGCCAAAATTAAAGATGCTGGTCTAAAAAAAAGAACTACGTTTGATAAAGTAGCAACCTTCCATTGGAGTATGACCCACGGTGAGAACAGAAAGGATAAACACCTTACTTGAAAGTGATTTATTTTGTTTCGTACACACTGAGGGGAGTAGTTGCTAAAATGGCAGATGAAATATTGGAGGGGGGCGGTTTGGGTAATAGTGTGAGGCCTCTCAAAGTCCGTTAAACGACGGAAGGAGTGCCCTAATATAAGGGTTTTGGGCGATTTCATAAAAAATGCAAAAATTCAGCACCTAAAATCCTAGAAAAGAGAGAGGAGCATAAAACCTATGCCGACTATAAAGCAGACCTTTTGGTGTAATGTTAAGTTTATAAAGTACTACTTGGTGCTACATGACTATCTGCCTGAAAGAGCGATACCAATTTTGAAGTTTGAAAAGAAATGAAAATTTTGAAGAAATATTGCCAATTTCTTTTTTTCATACATAACAACAAAAATATCATCAAAAATGTTTCTACTATCAGTTGAAGTTACAATGAATTTGCAGGGTGATCATCATGGAACAATCTCTCCATGGTTATGTTAAAGTGTTCACTCGTTAATAACTCCTATACATTGACAGTGGCAACTTTTAAAAAACACAACGACTGACTGGTCCGTTTAAAGGTTCAAAATGGCTTATAGACACAAACAGGTAAAGAACGTGGGCATACCATACCAGGTTCGCTATTGTAACGTCATAATATTAGTTTTGGAGTCTATACATTTTTGTGTGTACTGCTTGGTCAGATGATGGGAACGTTCAAAAACATAATTTTCTCTCTATCTAGCAGATAATCATTTTTATGGTATCTACTCTTACGGTCTCAACACAATTTAAAGTTTGGACAATAAGGAAGATGGTATTCCTTAACTTAGTTGATACAGAGAGTTGCACAGTTAAAGTAGAATAATTTGAAAGAAAAGGGAATGAGTAGCTAGATGAACACCCATACTTATAGGAAAATGTCCTTCTGACGCAGACAAATGGATATGTTTAAGGGTCTGAAATTAATGGAAAAGGTAAAGTTATACCTGAATCAGGGATTTACCTGCGTTCAATTTAATAGTATGAGATTTTTCCAATGGATTAGGGCAGAGTTATATAGCTTCTAGTCGATAGCAAATGAAAAAGCAAGAAGCGGGGAGGAGCCGCACTGAATAGTAGAGAGTTCATCCTGAAGCACTCGGGTGGTAACATGTAGCGTGCAGGAACCTCGACAAGTAGCAGACATCCCCTGAAATAATGCAAACTGCTATCTTGGTTGCTAGCACTGCGATTATTCCGCCTTTTGCCCAGTCCAGCCAGAGGGAGAGGCAGGGTCGGAGGGGCCACTGTGGGCTGATTGGGATTTGGAGCATTACATCAAGATGCGGTATCGGTGGGTCTAGTCAATACGCCAGCACACGAGCCCATCATTGAGTGAAAAAATAACCACTACACTCTCTAAAAATTCAGTTAAAAAATCGCAGGAGAAGTTCCTTAACGAATGTATCAAGAGGGCAGCGGTTGGGCTAATCATGTAAGTTCTGAAGGGAAACATCCCTGGTAGCTAGAGGCTTGATATGCTAGCTTAGGTTGCTGTGGACAAGCAATAATGGTCAGGGACCAGGGCCAGCCCTAGCTATCTCGGCAGCAAGGCCGGCAGGGTCCCAGAGCCCCAAAGGGCCCCCAAATCAAAAGAAAATCAGTATTACTCGGCCATGCTCATGCCTGGTGTCGCCAATGTAATGAAAGACAGCGTCCATACAGCATACTCAGAGGACAGGGGCCCACGCAAAGGATCGTAGGATACAATAATTAATAGCGGCGCGGCGTTCCTCCTGGTGTAGTTACCCGTGCTAGACGGCCTGATCGATTGCGAGAAGGCAAAGAGGGGAAGCGTAGACCGAGTCCTGGCCGCGTTTTGAGTAGTTAGAGTTTTAAGATTATTACTAATTTTATTTAGTTTGGCGCACAAGATCTTTATAGTGTATTTGTGAATTCACAGTGTCTTATGAGGGACAGTGTTGTTACATGGATGGGACATCTGGTGGCACATCGGAGTGGCACAGTGTGTGGTTTCGGTGGTCAAAGGGTCACAAGGGAGTTTGGCTCACCAGGAGGGAAGTGGCGCTTGGGGGATGGGCTAATAGGGTCGGCATGGTGGGGGGGGGCAGCAGTGTGCGCTCATGCAGGGGTGGGGTGAGGTCATAGTTGTTCCGGGTATTGAGTTATTCTGAAAAGGTGGCCAAACTAAGGCGCTGTCATCGGGGCCTAATATCAAACCTGGAGCCAGCCCTGAATATGGTACAGCACGGTGGAGTGTAGGGCTGCAGGTCTGGCAGACGGGGGCCACTATGCACGTCTTCTAAAAGACGAGACTCACAGAAAGAAGATCAGAGGGAAGACTGGAACAGAATGACCCAGAAATTCTAGCCAGAGGAAACAGGAATACGAATGACGACTCAGGCTAAAGAGAAGAAACTAATAATAATAAACACAGGAAAGTTGACAACATAATTGCTCAAACATTGGCCATAGATAAAATAACCTTCATTGGCTTAACGGGGGTGTCCAGACTCCATCAAGGATCCACAGGAGGCCAATTGGGGCAATTGGGTGCTTAATGCTCGCCACTGGCAAGCAAACAGTAAACAGCGTGCACTTCTTATTTTTAATTTATTGGTTCTTTCAATGATTATTGCGACATCAACACTCTTGTGTGATTGGGTACTAACCTGAGGATACCGGACGCACCTACCTGTGACGTCCTGTCTTTGGCATGTTTAAAGCTACTAGACATCAATGAAAGAAAAAGAATGTCCGCAAACAGCCAGTCTCTGACGGTACCTGTCAGGGAAAGTCTCTGGCTTGCTGACACGCCTTTTGACCTAAACTGTACCTACAAAACTATACCAAAATCTACTCTGGTCCCCTCCTCCGTTCTCAGACAAAGTAAGGGTGCCCGTAAGGTTCCCTGTGGGTACTTGTCTATTCACAGAATAGATCATATGAAAAGTCTGACAATGTCGTCAAACACGAATTTTTCTTGGTACTCGTGTCCGTCACCCGCTCAGGAGTTTGAGGAAAAAGAGGTTTCCTCTATGAATAATACAAGAAATGGAATCCCAGGGAATGTTTTTTAAAAAATGTGCAATGCAGAGTGTTGTACTGGTCAATAAATACAAATTACATGGTACAACTTATAAGAGTGAGTCTAGATCATGATAGATGGAAAAATGTCACTTACTCCCAAATAATCTGTCTACTTCACCTGGCAGGGATTAATATTTCCTCAAGCCTTCTCAGTTATTAAGTCACCTATGTGGGCAGTAAGAGAACATATGATCTTGAAAAATCCATGCTGTACACAATCTTTTCAGGGTATTAAGATACATCGCATAGTCCAAATGAATTCTTTAGTAGCTAAAGTTCAGTAACGCTAATAGAATAATGAAAGTTTAAAAGGATTTATTGGTTCAAACTTTTATTTGACGTCTGTTTAGATGTTGCTCCTTTTTTAATAAGTCAATATTTCCCTTTCGGCATCTGTGAGATGAAAGATATGGATATGTTCTGAATGTTACCTATTAAATACGCGGCTGTGCAATAAGCGCTGAGCATCATTTACACTGTTCATATAATTTTCCTATGAAATTATTTCGTATACCAATTACAAACTACATTGGCAGACATCGCCCCACCAGGATCTAGCCTTTTCTTGGGGCCTGTAGTAGCCGGCCTAGGGGCAGAATAATACCGGAGTGGGCTGGCGGGTGCGGTGTTAGCAACAGTTCGAGGTGCTTGGATATGGGGAACGGAGGGGAACGCATGTGGTGTGTGCAAAAGTGCTGGAGGAGAGGGGCTGATAGTATGGGTCTTCCGGGGGCAACCCCTTCGGTGCTGTAGTAATGGTCCCTGGGTAATGGATGTGGAGCCCCTTGGTGGTGATACACCGTATCTCAATGGATCTACAGGGAACATGATGGCAAAAATACTCAAATATAACTCACATGCTATCTTTATTGAAACAAATGGCAGGCAATGAGCCGAAACAATCTCAGAACAGTTGCCGGATTGTTGGAGATTCAGGATTACTGGAGTGGTCATGAAGAGTCATGAAGAGTAGATTAACCAGCCAGGTAGTAGGTGCAGGCTGGGATGGGGCTGTGTCCAGAAGTGGATGCTGCAGCCCTTGTCCTGGGTTTAGCTGTGTGTCTGTGATAGAGGTACACAGACACTCTCTCTTTCTCTTAGTGTGTGTTCTGGAAGATGTGCTCTCTAGGAAAGCTGGGGCTTAAGAGCTGCTCCTCCCTAGCCCCTCGCTGTCCAGAGGTTTTGTTTAACCCTGGTCAGGTGGTGGTTCACTTCCTAATCACACTCCAGTGTACGTTAAGGAATACAATTGGACAATAACTCTCAGATACTTAACCCTTGCCTGTCCAGGCAGTATCTACTGCTGCTAATTACTAAAGTCCTATGGAATTCCTTCTCCAATTTACATGTTAAAATAGGGTCCATGAAAAAAATCCTTCCTTTGCACCTGCCCTGGACCAGGTGCAGGTTTGCACCTAAAAAGTCTCAAAAATAAGCAAAAAAGTTGATACATTAGTGAAAAGTTGCACGTAACATCGGGAAAACAAAGATACATAAGGCACATTGCACAAGGTGCAGCCAAGGTATACTTGAGAAACGACAAAGTAAAAAGTCACAAAAACTACAAAAGCCGCAAAAATTAGACAATTTGACGAGCAGAAATAATGATACATGTCTGAAAATTCAAGCAAAATCTGCTGTGTTTTAAGACTGTCTAGTTTGTATATTTCATCATAGTCTGGTCCTTGGCTGTAAGGTTTGCGGCAAACTGCTGCATACAGTATTGTGTCATGAATTATGCAGGAATATTACACAGTGATAGATTCCCGAGCCATATTATTAATGATACCTACCTTGTATAATTGAATTCTTATGATACCTTGGCAATATTGAGTCTGTATTGAGATCATAACAGTGGGGGTTATTTATCTTTGTATTTTTCTTCTGTTATATTTGTTTTGGGGGTGCACTGGTAGAGTTTTTCTGCCAATGCCTGATTTATCTTTGGAATCCAGATGTTGACAGTTAAAAAAGTTGCTTAATTTTGCGCAACAGTCAGAAAAAGTTGCTAATGTTTGCAAAATAGACCCCACTCCCCCACAGGCATAGGTAAAAATCAGATTGGGTTGCTCAAAAATTTGTTTCTCAGGATGGGACAAGGAAAACATTGCCTTTTTACTACCTTTAAGGCAACCCCCTGAACATTTTCCATTTCCAATCCTGGGAAACTTATTTGCATATTTCCCAGAATCCCTGTCTTAAATGGCAGAGTCTCCATAATCCGTCATCTTATATCCTAATAACAACTAAACTGGTTTGCTCAATTATCCACCAAATATATCTATGTGAGAAAACATGTAGATTTCTATACATGATTGTGGTATACATTGCAGAATTTACTACAAAAAATGTGTCAGTGGAGAAATGCAATATTTCATTTTGTATTTAATGTTATCATTTTTTAACTATCCTTTCTACAATTTTTTTTCTTAGTGTATTTTACCTATCCCCCAGAAAGATGTAATGGTAACCTCCTGCATCTTTTGGGTATTATAAAATACTGCCCTAGAACCTTTCATTAGAAGATAAGCCAAAGATAAAGGAACCCATCTTTCCCAGGAATATGAAACAATGCTTTATGTCTTTCAAAATACAGCCACAACTATTGCTTCCATCATACATGTACATGATTATGGCTTCAGCTTTTGAAGTTCTTATGATGGGCTCTTGGCTAATAGAACTTTGCCATGAAAACGAAACATAACTAGAAGCTGTTAGTCCCCAACTTTGTACCAGGACCTCTAACTGCAATGCATTGTACATAGCACTGCTCTCTATTTAAGGAGAATTTAAAGGTAACCTATCACCAGGAATGGCATTTTTAGGTGGTGACAGATTTTTAATAGCCTATACTATGCTGATTAAAAAATTCCTTTGTCAGCAGTTAATGTAAATTTAATTCACATTACCTGCTCCCTGCCAGCAGCATGTGGTGAGTCCAAGGGGAGGAAACAGCTGCAGCCTGTGTGTGCCTGAGTCAGTCTCCTCTCCTCCACACTCATGCGGCTCCCTCACCCCTCCCCATTTCATGTCATGTGCAATGAGCAGGCAGGGGAGGGAGAGGGATGGTGTGGAGCAGAGGAAGATTGTATAAGGAGACACAGACTGCAGCTGCCCCTCTCCAGGACTCACCACACATTGATGGAAGGGAGCATGTAATATAAATCAATCTATTGTAAATACTAATAGGATTTGGAATGTTGACAGACATTTTTAAAACCAGCAAAGCATAGTTTATTGGAACCTGCAAAAAAAATGCCATGTCAGGCACCAGGGGGAGTGGACCCACTGGGGCACAGCGGACGAAAGCCAATACCTGGGAGCGGAGTCTAAGTGGCACCCGGTTTTCACCAGAGTGGGTTGGACTTGCTGCAGCGTGGTACCAGCAAGTCGCTCCACAGGCACGACTTTGTCCCCGGTGGCTGGCAAGGCATAGTACAAAGTCATAAGGCAAGATCGTGGTCAGGGACAGGCAGGAGGTTGAGACAGGGAGCACAGGATAAGAGTTGGGGACATAGCGGAAGGTCAGGATGGGCAGCATGGGATCGAAGTCAATAACAGAACCGGGGTTACAACGGAAATTTGGAATTCTAGCACAGGGCATCAGACAAACTGACAAACTTTCTCTGAGGCACAAAGATCCAGCAGGGGACACAGGTAGGGGCCGGACATTTAACAGAAAAGGCAGCTGGCCACTGCAAATTATTTGCGCACTGGCCATTTAAATCTCCAGAAGCCGAGGCATGCACACCCCAGAAGGTGGGGATGCTCGTGCCGAGCCAGTGGAGCCAGCGCAGGAATGCGGCATGGTAAGGAAGAAGGCGGGGGCCATGGGCAGTGGAGAGAGGCAGGGGTGCGTTTGTGACCTAAGACGTGGGTCGCAGGAGCACCTGTGACATGCCACTGACACTGCTTACACTAAGACTAGAGATGTAAGAATTTACAAAGACCAGTAACTTGCCATATACTCTACTATGCACTAGCTTCAATGTAACAAATGTAAACCTCTGTGTCTTCTTGGCACCGGTAATTTGTGCCCAGTTATAACGTTACATGCACAATCCATCTTGAATTGTACCCAGCATTTTGCATTTGGCTGAGTATTGGAGATAGAATAAAGGCTTTGAGGTTGTTGATTAGAAAGGTGCTCATAGTGAAATAATATCTGTGCCAGATGTTCGGGAAGAAGTTCTCTTTCATTTGCTTCACATGGTTAGTCAGAAATGCTCAATGCAAGACGATATAAAATGAAAAAAAACAAATGGAATTTCGATGCAGATTTTTGTTGGCTTATTATAATATGCAAAGTGATACTCGAAGATATACTTTTACCACCCACTCCCAATCATCATACATTGATAAACATGGAAATGGATAGACAATAGTGGTGACTCACTGGCGCCTTCACTACTAAAAGGATTTACAACTACAAGCCTATGATATACTGCAACCATCTACTGACACTCTTACAAAGAAGATGTGGTGGCCCTCACACACCATGATTAGGGGGAGCAAGAACCTGCTTTAGCGATCACAGAAAGAAATCCTCAAAAATCACGAGAGAACTTAAGAAAAACAGCTCTAGGTAAAACGAAGATACCATTTTTAGCATTGTGCATTGATATCCTGTTATAGATTAAAAAGTGCACAGATGCATGAATATGTAATAGGAACACAGTGTTGCCATAGTGTGGCTCTCATCTTTTGAATATAAGGAAATATATGTTTCAAAACAATGACAGACCGTATGTATATTGACATCTTAACAATTGTTCCAAAACCGAAGAATAACTGGATCCAAATGTCAGTAACCCTTTTCTTGTCTCTTCTACTCCCCCTCCATTTACTTATCCCTCTTTGACTCTGTCTGTCATTCGTTGTAAATGTTGATGTCCAAGATGACTTCCATGTTGGGAGTCTCCCTCCGTTTTATGTTTTTGTAAATTTTCTAAAATTTCCAATAAAAAATTAGTAAAAAAAGAACAACTGGGTCTAGTAATACATCAACATAGAAAATAAATTCCATTGGAAAAACATGAAAGGGAACAGATAGGTATATATTCGGTTCATAATAGTTGCATGTAAGCAACAGCTACTGTATATAAGCCGAGTTTTTCAGCACAAATTTTGTGCTGAAAAAGCCCCAATTGACATATACTCAAGTATATTTAAAAAATAAACTTTGTATGTACCTCTTGGCACTTACGGCACAAAGATGTGCCCGCACTGCCGGGAAACCAGAAGAGGAGCTGTAGGGGCGAAGAGTAAGGTGGAGGTAAGCGCTGGAGGGTAAGTACTAATTTTAATGTTTTAAGGGGGCTCTCCTGGATATTTCATTAATGAGGGTGCTTTTTTGGACATTTTATTAATAAGTGGGGCTCTCCTAGACAAATCATTAACAAGGGAGGCTGCTGTGGACATATCATTATTGAGGTGTCTCTCCTGGACATTTCATTATTAAGGGGGTTTTGCTGGACATTTCGTTGATGAGGAGGGCCACTGGACATTTTAGAAAACAGAGTCAAGCCAAAGTCCCTCAGTATAAGCTGTGGATCTTTCCAAAATACATGTATTATTTACACTCACCGGCCACTTTATTAGTTACACCTGTCCAACTGCTTGTTAACACTTAATTTCTAATCAGCCAATCACAAGACAGCAACTTAGTGCATTTAGGCATGTAGACATGGTCCTGCAAATCAAACCGAGTATCAGTAAGGGGGAGAAAGGTGATTTGAGTGCCTTTGAACGTGGCATGGTTGTTGGTGCCAGAAGGGCTGGTCTGAGTATTTCAGAAACTGCTGATCTACTGGGATTTTCACGCACAACCATCTCTAGGGTTTACAGAGAATGGTCCGAAAAAGAAAAAACATCCAGTGAGTGGCAGTTCTGTGGCCGGAAATGCCCTGTTGATGCCAGAGGTCAGAGGAGAATGGGCAGACTGGTTCGAGCTGATAGAAAGGCAACAGTGACTCAAATCGCCACCCGTTGCCTGGTCTGATGAGTCTCGATTTCTGCTGCGACATTCGGATGGTAGGGTCAGAATTTGGCGTCAACAACATGAAAGCATGGATCCATCCTGCCTTGTATCAACGGTTCAGGCTGGTGGTGGTGGTGTCATGGTGTGGGGAATATTTTCTTGGCACTCTTTGGGCCCCTTGGTACCAATTGAGCATCGTTGCAACGCCACAGCCTACCTGAGTATTGTTGCTGACCATGTCCATCCCTTTATGACCACAATGTACCCAACATCTGATGGCTACTTTCAGCAGGATAATGCGCCATGTCATAAAGCTGGAATCATCTCAGACTGGTTTCTTGAACATGACAATGAGGTCACTGTACTCAAATGGCCTCCACAGTCACCAGATCTCAATCCAATCTTTGGGATGTGGTGGAACGGGAGTTTCGCATCATGGATGTGCAGCCGACAAATCTGCGGCAACTGTGTGATGCCATCATGTCAATATGGACCAAAATCTCTGAGGAATGCTTCCAGCACCTTGTTGAATCTATGCCACGAAGAATTGAGGCAGTTCTGAAGGCAAAAGGGTGTCCAACCCGTTACTAGCATGGTATACCTAATAAAGTGGCCGGTGAGTGTACTCTCCTAGTGAGTTCAGTAAAAGATGGGATCTTTGTGGATTTCCAGAGTGACGCAATAAGTGTGCTTGAAGTGGTGGTAACGTGAAAGAAGTATATTTCTTAGCAATGAACTCGTGTAAAACTCCTACTGGGTGTAGAGGGGTAAATTAAGGAGGGTTGGCTGGGAGTATAATACCATCTATATAGCAATTTGTGCCATGGTTCTAAGTGCAGTGCACATTTTGAGAGTATACTTGGAGCTTTCAACACCAGAAGTCAGGTCTTCCTCCCAGTGTTGCAAGCACAATAGATATTTTGTGCACTTAGAATCCTCATTTGCTTTATATATCAGGGAAATCCCTTTCCTGCTTTTGTTAAGATTCAAGAATTGTATTTCAAACAGAGATTTAGTTGTGTTTACTTTAGCTGTGTTAAGGTATTAGGAATTTAGGAATCCCAAATGATGACCTGATTTCATATAGGATTGTCTTTAAGATTATATCCGCTAGAATATGTGTGCCCATTGAACACCAATCAGCAATATCTAAATCTACTATAAATTGTGATGGTCAATTGCAAGGAAAGCCCCAGAAATTCATTGCAAAGAGAGGTTCATGAATAGTGAATAGCCTCCCATAGAGGCCTACAGATTCCTACAGAGACCTGTAGATGTGGTTCTGTGAAAAGAAGCTTTTAAAGGAAATCTACCATGAGGAATATACCATCAGAAGAAGATCTGTTGGTATATTCCTCCTGCCTGCCTCTGCCATAATCTGTAATTTAATAATCCGGAAACCTAACCTAACTCTTTAAAAACTTTTTAAATATGTAAATGAACTGCCTACACTACTGGGGCATGGAGCAGCCTTAGCTGCCAGTATCTGCCCAGGCTACATGCCCCAGTAGCCTCTGCAGTGAATTTACCTATTACTAAAAAAAAGGATTTAACAAGTTAGGTAAGGTTCCAGGATTATGAAATTACAGATTAGGGCAGCGGCAGGAAGGAGGAATCTACAATCACGTTTACTTCTGATGGTAGGGTCCTCATGGTAGCTTTCCTTTAATGGGCATCCCAGCTAATGCCCACAGGTAAATTGCTAAAGATAGTCTTGAAATGCCTCATTTTCTATCTGTATCTAATATTTGATGTTTACAGAGGTTTGGTCTAAAATGTAACTTCTGATATTGGGCAAGCCTAAACAACACATGGAATGATGTCTTTAACCCCTTTCTGCACCTTGACGTGATACTACGTCTTAGGATGCGGGTTGTTCCCGTACCTTGACGTTGTATCACGTCATGGCGATCACCCGGGCTATAGACGCCGTGGTCACTGTGATCTAACAGTGCAGCTGTCAGCCTATGCAGAATGCATAGGCTGACTATGTAATATGCTGCAATACATTGGTATTGCAGTATATTACAATGAACAAGTGATCAAATGATCACTTGTTCATGTCTCACCCTGGGACAAAATAAAACAGCAATAAAAAAGTTAAAAAAAAGTGCAATTAAAAAAATTATTAAAAAAGAATAAAAGTCCCATCTCATACAATAATCCAATAAAACAAAAAGTAAAAATCAACACAACATATTGGGCATCACAACGTCCGTTACAACCAGTACAATAAAATAAAATTGCAACTGAACCCGTCCAGTTAACGCCGTAAAAAAAAAACACCAAAAAAACTTGCAAAGATTATGAAATTTTCACACCTGACCTCATAAAAAGCGAATAAAAAGTGATAAAAAAGTAACATTTACCCCGACATGATACCAAGAAAAAGTACAGCTTGTCCCGCAAAAAAATAAGCTATAAACCAGCTCTGTAAACAAAAAATATAAATGTTCTGCCCATTGTTACATGGCGATACAAAAACAAGCCAATTTCTCACAGAATGAGTTCTATATTCTGCAAAACAAGTTAACCATAAAAAAGCCATATAAATTGGGTATCGCCGTAATCGTGATGACCCATAGAATAAAGATAACACATTATTTTTATGGTATGGTGAACGTCCGAGGAAATAAATGCTAAAAACCATAAACAAGAATTAATGATTTTTTTAACCACCACCAAGAAAGAGTTAATAAAATCTGATTATTAGCTATTGAGCCCCCCCGTAAATGATGTACCTGAAAAGTGGATCTCATCCACAAAAAATTATCTCCCATATGTCCAAATTACAAAAAATAAACATTTTAAAGCCTGTAAAATGTGACATTGCAGATCTGCTCTGAATGGTGCAGCTTCCCTTCTATGCCCGGCCGTGTGCCCATACAGCAGTCACCACCACATATTGGGCATCCTCATACTCAGGAGAAATTGGGTATCAAACTTTGTGGAGTTTTTTGTCATTTAATACTTTGTAACAGTTTAATTGTTGGCCAAAATTAATATATTGTTTAAAAAAAATTACAGCTTGTAAATTACACCTCCATTTTGTTTTAACCCCTGTGAAGCATCTAAAGGATTAACACACTTCTTAAAGTTGATTTTTTTTACACATTGAGGGGTGTAGTTTCTAAAATGGCATGATATATGGGGTTTTACTGCTGTGTAGGCCTCTCAAAGTCAGTTAAAGCTGAGCTGGTGTCTCTATACAAGGGTATTGGCGATTTTCATAAAATGAGAAAAATTGCACCCAAAATTCTGAACCTCCTAACAACCTAGAAAAGAGAGAGGATGCATAAAACCCTATGCCGATATAAAGCAGACATTTTGGAAATGTTAGTGATAAAGTTACTTTGGTGCTATGACTATCTGCCTGAAAAGCCGAAAATTTTGAAGTTTGAAAATGAATAATTTTAAGAAATTTTTGCCAAATTTAATTTTTTTCATAACTAAACACAAAAGATATCATCAAAATGTTTCTATTAGTTTGAAGTACAATGTGTGACGGTAGAACAATCTCAAAATCCCCTGGTTAAGTTAAAGCGTCACTAAGTTATAACCAGGGCAAATTTTTAAAATCAGACCTGGTCCTAAAGGTCTAAAATGGCTTAACCCTTAAAAAGGGTTAAAGAATGTGGGCTACCATACCAGGTCTGCTATTTAACCATACATATTGATTTTGGAGTTTATACAATTTTTGTGTGTACGCTTTGGTCAGATGAATGGGAACGTTTCAAAAACATTAATTTTCTTAGGCAAGATCATCATTTTTATGGTAGCTACTCTTCCCACACAATTTAATGTTTGGAATAAGAAGGTATTTCTAACTCTAGTTGATACAGAAGAGTTGCACAGTTAAAGTAGAATAATTGAAAAAAAGGGATGAGTTAGCTGAACCCATACTTAAGGAAAATGTCCTTCTGACCAGACAAATGGATATGTTTAATGGAGTAATTAATGGAAACAGGTAAAGTTATACCTGAAATCAGGGATTTACCTGCGTTCAATTTATAGTATGAGATTTTTCCAAATGGATTTAGCAGGAGTTATATAGCTTCTAGTGATACAAATTGAAGGTGTACATGAAGTGCAGGAACCCCAGACAAGTGCAGCTATCCCTGAAATAATTGCAAATGCTATCTTATTGCTAGCACTTGCGATTATTTCCCCTTTTGCACCATGTCCACGCCAGAGGGGAGTGGAGGGTCGTGAAGGGGGACATGGCTGGTGGGGATTGGCATACATCAAGAGGCGCATTGGTGGGGCTATCATACACCAGCACACGAGCACCAGCATATGATAAATAACCACTACTCTCTAAATTCAGTAAAAAAATCCAGGAAGAAGTTCCTTCCTGAAGGTGTCCAAGCGGTTGGGTAGATCTGTAGTCTGAGGGAACATCCCTGTAGCTAGAGGCTTGATAGTAGCTTAGGTTGCTTGGGCAGCAATATGGTCAGGGCCAGCGCCAGCACATAGCTTATTCGGGCAAGCGGCAGGGTCCCAGAGCTCCCAAAGGGCCCACCATAATCAGAAAAAACAATTACATCGGCCACTGCATCCTTGTGCATCGCCAATGTAATTGAAAGACAGCGTCCTACAGCATACTCAGATGACAGGGGGCACCATTGCAAGCAGATCGTAGGATACAATCATTTCATCGGCGGCATCTCTCACTGTGTAGTACACATGCCAGCCCGGCGTGATGACTTCACGGTACATGCATCTGTGCTGCGCTGAAGATTGCAGAAGATGGCAGAAGAGGGGAGCGAGACAGAGTCCTGGACCTGCATTCTTGAGGTAAGTTAGCGTTTATTATTTTTTTACTGGCCACAAGATGCTTTATGTGTATTTTAATTCACAGTGTCTTATGGGGGACAGTGTTGCTATGGAGGGACAGTGTGGCCATCGGGGGCACAGTGTGGGTTTCGGGGCAACAGTGTGGCTACAGGGGAGGGAAAGTGTGGCTTTGGGGGGGCAGTTTGCCTCATGCAGGGGGGGGGGGAGGCATTGTTTGCGGGGATGTGAGTTTTCTGAAAAGGGGGCAACTAAGGCTCTGTCATCCAGGGGCCTACATAAACCTGGAGCCAGCCCTGAATATGGTACAGGCGCTGTGGAGTGTAGGAGCTGCAAGACTGGCACGCTCTTCTAAAAGACAGAACTCCAGAAAGAAGATCAGAGGAAAGACTGGACAGAATGACCCTGAAATCTAGCCAGAGGAAACGAGGAACGAATGACTGGACTCAGGCTACAGAGAAGAATAGCATAATAACACAGGAAAGTGCAACAATTAATTGCAAACAATTGGCCATAGATTAAATAACCTTCCTTGGCTTAACAGGGTTGTCCAGACTCCATTAGCTCACCAGGATGCCAATTGGTGCAATTTGGTGCTTAATGCTCCATCCTGCAGATCAGTACAACAGCACTGATTCTTATTTTTATTTATTTGGTTCTTTATGATTATGCGACACACTCTTGTGTGATTGGTACTGAGGATACCAGACTCACCTACCTGTGAGTCCTTCTTTGGATGTTTAAAGGCTAATAGACATCAATGGAAAGAAAAAGATGTCCGCACAGCCATCTCTGAGTTCCTGTCAGAGAAAGTTCTTGCTGACACCCTTTGGCAACTGTACACCAAAATCTCTGGTCCCCGTTCTCCAGACAAAGTAAGGGTCCCTGTGGGTACTTGTCTATTAAGAATTGATCATAGGTGAAATGTTCGGAACACATTTTTCTTGGTACTTTTCTTTTTCCTTTCCAGCTGTGAGATGAAAGGATATGGATATGTTCTGAAAGTACATAGTAAATAGCTGTCTGGCAATAAGAGCTGAGCAATCATTTATGTTCATAATAATTTTCCTAGTGAAATTAATTTCTATATTATACAAACTACAATTGCAACATCCCCCACCGGGGTCTAGCCTTTTCTCGGTTGCAGTGTTACGGTGCTTGGTATGGGGAACGGAGGGCTGCCCTACAGCCTGGCAGGTCTCCAGCAGGTGGTGTGAGCAAGAAATATGGAGGGAGAGGCTGATGTACTGGGTCTTCCTGGGGCAACCCCTTAGTGTCTGTAGTATATGTCCCTGGGTAATGGATGGGGAGCCCTTGGTGGTGATACAGCCGTATCCAGGGATCCGGGAACATTGTGCAAAATAACTCACGGTTCTTTATTGGAACAAATGCAGGCAATGAGCCGAAACAATCTCAGAACAGTTGCCGAATTCTTGGAGATTCCGGATTACTGGAGTGGTCATGAAGAGTCATGAAGAGTAGATTAACCAGCCTGGTAGTATGTGCAGGCTGGGATGGGGCTGTGTCCAGATGTGGATGCTGCAGCCCTTGTCCTGGGTTTAGCTGTGTGTCTGTGATAGAGGTGCACAGACACTCTCTCTTTCTCTCAGTGTGTGTTCTGGAAGATGTGCTCTCTAGGAAAGCTGGGGCCTAAGAGCTGCTCCTCCCTAGCCCCTCGCTGTCCAGAGGTTTTGTTTAACCCTGGTCAGGTGGTGGTTCACTTCATTTGACTAGCAGAAATAATGATACATGTCCCCCCAAGTGTCTGAAAATTCAAGCAAAATCTGCTGTGTTTTAAGACTGTCTAGTCAATTTTTTGTACCTATTAGCTGGCTTAGTTTACAGTGGAAAAGTGCACCAAAACCCTTGTATGATTGCATCCTTTTTGGTTCCCGTCCCTTTTCCTGCAAAGCTACAGGTACATTTTCAAATACCATGCCCCTTCTGTAGCCCTGGTGCTTCGGTTGTGTAGCTGCACACCATCTGAAGACAGGTTACTGCTGGACCAATCGAAAGCTTCAACTTTGACCTCCACACATGGCAGGACACCTCAACAGTGTTGGTCACCAAACCAACAATGCCAGAGCTATAGTGGGTGTTAGGCCTCATGCACACAACCATTTATTTCAAACGTAAAAACGAGCCACCTCAAGCACCTAAAAATAGAGTGTTATCCACTGTAAACGGCCCATTTTTGCAGTGCGTTCCTCCAGAGACCAGGTCCCATGGGTGCCAGATCACCATATTATTTACAGATATGGCCAGTTAACGGTGGCATATGGGTTACATACAAGTTCAACACAACCCATTTTTGCAGCCAGAAAACAGCCGTCATGCGCATGGGGCCTTATTGGAAGACCTATAAGAGGACATACAATTAATTTGATTTTATTTTAGGCAGCAATTTGTTTTGGACAACCCCTTTAAGTTATTGCAAATTTAAAAAAAAGATTATCATCTTTCTGCCTTGGTCAAAAAAAGCCCAACTATTTTTATCATTCAAAAATATTGCAAAAAGTTTGTGATGGGAGAAGATGTATGGTGTGACACATGGTGGTTAGTCAAGGGGAATGAGTCATGAGAGACAAGCTATGAGAGATGTGAAATAAGGACTTTGTAATTTCCACATCTTAAGAGAATGGGCACATCTTAAGAGAATGATCATTTCGTTTTATGACTCTCTCTGCAATTCAATACCCTTTCTCAGAGCCAGTGACGGCATGGGGTGTAAATCACTACTGCGATGTGGAGTCGTGAGTAAGAAAATGATGATGGATATTTGATATTATTTGCTTTATCACTGACGAACTATTCCAGTTATGGAGCAGCCTTGTCTATTTAGGTCCTGTCTGGCAGTATAACGCGATCCATGATAACTTACATTATATACATACTAAATACAATAATAGATGCCGGGGACATACAAGTACACAGTGTTGAACAGCATTGTAATGTACATGTAAATAGTGAGTGCCACAAAGAATCTGTTCCTTGTGAAGTCAAAGTAATTACTTTCCATTGTGAAGGTCTGCAGAGCCCTGTTGGCTCCTAATAGATTACTAAGGGCTCATCTGAATAGATTCTGACAGAAGTGATTAGGCAATTGCCTTTACTCCATATTAATACACTGAAGGAGCATTTTTCCCATCTGTACCTTGTTATAATATCACCTTTTCAATTTACAGGAAGAGCTGAATAAATGGAAATCTTGATAAGGTGGAGTTCTTAGGGACTTTTAACCCATTTCTTGAATTCAACGAAGGGACACTTTAATAGTTAGATAATTTTTTTCTGCCCATTTAAACAATAATGTTACCCTGACAGTTAATTATATTTACTGCCAAAGTTTTGCTTTGTATCAACAGCCCCCTATGCTATCCTATGTGTCTCCATGCATGAGTACTACCAACAAACCCTTTGTAGTCTGATCCTCATTCCATGATTTAAGCTGTTGTTTGGGGCACACCAGGTTTAGGTGGCCCTGCACACTAGCTATGGCCTGCACCAAGAACTAGCCGGAGCCTGTAGAAATATCCGGCATGGTGATATAGGATGGGCTTACATCAAGCACTGGTGCACCACGCACCAGCACATGAAAAATCCCCCCATAGTGTACATTGCCAGAAGTAGGTGGCTCCACACACTCTGTAATAAAAAAAATTTCATGAGCGCAATTACTGTGATACTAACCCAGGGGGCACTCCCCTTGTATAATTCTAGATAAATAGTCTCTGTGCTGAACGGTGAAGATGAGAATGTTGTAGAAATACACTGCACTCCTTTTTACTATTACAGGGGTTGCCCTCATCTCGGTGGTAGATTTCCTTTAAGAAAATAATCTACACTGTTATTTGTAATAAAAGTTCTACAATTTTCCAATATACTTTCTGTATCAATTCATTGTGGTTTTCTAGATCTCTGCTTGCTGTTATTCTACAGGAAGCTTCATTGTTTACTTCCTGTGGAGAAAAAAACGGACACAGGTGCAAAGCTCATTAAAGCACACAGCTGTGATTACAGGCAGACCCCGGGTTACATACAAGATAGGTTCCGTAGGTTTATTCTTAAGTTGAATTTGTATGTAAGTTGAAACTGTATATTTTATAATGGTATATCCAGACAAAAAAAAATTCTTGCCACAGTGACAATTGGAGTTTCAAAATTTTTAGCTGTAATTGGATTATCAATAGAGCTTCATTACAGACACTTTACAGCTGATCATTGCAGCCTGGAACTATACTAAAGCATCCAGAGAGCTTCACTAGAGTTCACAGTGGGCAGAGGGGTCTGTCTTTAACTATGCGTCGTCTGTAAGTCGGGTGTCCTTAAGTAGGGGACCATCTGTATTCTCTGTGATACTAAATAAAAAGTGAAAAGTTTATGTTGATTGACCACAAAGCTAAGGCTACCTATAGGAAGAGATTAGACCAGTGCAGAGTAGAACTAGGCAGTGTTGCAATTTAATAATTTAGCACATGGCGAAAAGTGTCTTAAATGACTCTCCACATTCTAGAAGGTGTTATAGAACGTGGTAGACAAGACAAATTGCACCAGAAAAAGGTGTCAGTAAACTAGACATAAAGGAAAAGTGTTGCATGGGAAAAACTGGAAATTTGTGGCACCACAGGAGGCGCACCCGGGGCATCACATGGCACTAACAGAATATTAAATGTGCCCCATTGTTTTTCATCATAGTCTAAGGCCCCTTTCACACTTGCGTTGCAGATCACGTCAGAGTCTGATCAGGGTGCGATCAGGGTTTGGTCAGTGAAAAGCGCACATTTTGCATCAGAGTGCAATCAGTTTTCATTCAGAGTTTGTTCAGTGTCTCAGTTTTTCATGCGCATTTTCAATGCAATTTCAATGCAATTTCAATGCGTTTTTCACGCTCAGGTAATGACTCAGGACTGAGCTCTATCTTTTCTATGGCAATTGATGCGTGAAAAACGCATTGCACTTGCATTGGACTTGCATGTGTCACAGAGTGCAATGCATTTTTGATGCATCTCCATAGACTTGTATGGTGCGTTTTTCACGCGCGTGACTTGCAAAAGTAGAGCGCGTGTGTGCGTGAAAAAAATGCAAGTCTGAAAAGACCCATTGATTACAATGGGTCAGAGTGCAATGCAAGTTCTGAGCGTCAAAAGCGCATGAAAAACGCAAGTGTGAAAGGGGCCTTAGAGGTTTTGTGTTGGAATTTATTTGAGTAGGATGTTCTTAGCTTAGATACATTGAGAAAGCGGGAGCTAAATAAATGGTGCAACACTGGCGCACCACTTCAGCCACTCTGTTTATATCCATCTCATATATGGCCAGGACTATAGCGCGTTACAACACCATCTTTATCTGGAAAGTTTTTTATCGTGTTTATTTCTACTTAGGCTTAGGATACATTTATTCATTGTTAATAGTCATTTCTTTTTTTGCCATTCACTTTGTATTTCTCGGTATTGTAGTTATTCAATTGGTGCAGCATTACAGTCATTATTTGCTGTCGACCATGATTTTGCAGAAAATCTCTCACTTAAATTGAACATGTTTAGTGAATTACATTTTAATATCATGGAGGAGAAGGTTAAAGATGTTTTCTCTGTACAAAGCAATGTAGGCTCTGTTACAATCTTATATAACAGCAATATAATTTTTGGCTCCAAAGGAAAAATTATAAAGCTTTTTAGCTTTTGTTATATTGTAAGTGCACCACAACTTGTATGGATTGAACAGACCATGTAATTGCATTTGGATGCATAGAGTAATAAAGACTGCACAGGGTGGTATGTGTTTATATAATGTGACCATATATTATTGTCAAGTAGTTATAACATTCTTCTTTTTCTCTAAACCTGTCCCTGGACAAGGTATTCAAGACTAACCCAACTTGTGTTCTTGGATGGTATTTCATATTTGTTGTATTTGTCCTATTTACAGGGCTGGGAAAAGAGGTAGGCCAAGGCCATATCACATTTTTGCTACAGATTTGAAACAGCAATGTAATGACTAGTGATGGGAAGTCCAGCTCTTTTCAGTGAGCTGAATCATTAGACTCCGCCCACTGAAAAAAGTTGTCTCTTATGCCAAACATGTCTAAAATACAGATACTTGATGGCTTAAATACCATATGTAAATAAGTTGTCATGGATGCCCTTGCGACTTATGTTCTAGGTTGCGGGTGCACCCCTGTGCCTTTCTGTGCCCCTGGAGTTCTGCAGATTCACTAACCTCGCCGCGCTCCAGCGATGGTCTCCTCGCTCCGGCCCTCGCTTCCCTGCCTCCTAGGGTGTGGGCGCACTGGCCGTCTAAGATTTGAAAGGGCCAGCGCACCAATGATTGGATTGGTGCTGGCCGATAACCTTCCCAGATAAATACCTGGTCTTTTCCTGCGCCCCTGCCGGATCTTTGTTCCTTGTGCCTCAGAGAAAGCTTGCCCCTGATGTGCCTCACGTTTATAGCAATTTCCTGTTGTGACCTCGGCTCCGTTCCCGACTTGCTCCTTTGCTATCAGCCCTGACCTTCTACCTAACCACAACTCCGACGTCTACCTTGCTTTCACCACCAACAGAGACAAAGTCACGTCTGTGGAGCGACCTAGTGGTACCACGCTGCAGCAAGTCCAAACAACTTTGCGGCGGCCTCAGGTGAAAGCCGGGTGCCACTTAGACTCCCCTCCCAGGTGTTGGCTTACGTCATCGTCCGTGGTGGTCCAGTGGGTTCCTGACATAAGTCATGGTATCTAAGAGGTTATAGCCTCTATAAAAAGCAATACAAACAAAATACAGGAAATGATGGAAAATATAGAGGGATGATATATAAAAAAAATCTTTAAAATTCACAGCTCTTCAATGATTTAGGAACAGATTTTTTTTACTTAATCCCAATGATAGACAATGATTATTTTAAAGGGGTTATCTGTAAAATCAACAGTCTATTCTTGGCACGGGCAATCAATATCAGTTGATGGTGCATCTCTTAGTATATTAAAAAAGTACATGTTAAAGGTTATAAAATAAAAAGATTATAGAGAACCAGTCACCACTGGCAGAGATAGGAATCACCGAATATTTATGTGATGTCCCTCTGTTATTCATCCTAGAAATGTAGGAATTAATTCCTATCACTATTGTCAATGGGAGGCAGATTGAAGAATCCATTCAAGCTGACAACGGTACAGAAAACTATGTGTGAACATACTCAAACAAAGGAATGCCAGGTAGATATAGAAGATATAGATGTTCCAGAATTGTAACTTTGTGAAGAAGACAATTCTTCACATGTCAGGAGAGGTGACTCTGGGGCTCAGTTAATAAAGCAATAATTACAATTATTTTTGGTTTATTTTTTATAGATTATAAAAACTTCTCACATGCTATGAGATATAAGAAAAAAGGGAACTATAGCAGAAGGAGAACAAAGGGAATTGGTTGAGGTGGAAATGCAAGGAAATCAATCTCCGAGAAAACCAGATGTAAGTATAATTAGCTCCGATTATCTAACATCTGGTCTAACACATACAACAGCCAGAAGAGGGGGGAGGGACAGTTTATCAAGCGCAAAACAAATTTACAGATAAAAGTTGTGTTTAAAGAGAAACTAATCAATATAATATGTATATCATTGTATCAGTGTTTCAAAGGATTGTAATGTGTTTTTACTGAAAAATAGTTCACAATTATATAGTAACTCCATTCACACAAAAACTTGAGGACCAAGTTCTTGATATGTATATATTGGGAAATTAGCTATCAATCCCCTGATATCTAATCACCCCAATGCTTGGATTCTGCTTCATAGACCAGCAATGTCATGTCGTCATCTGATAAAAAGACATTTACTGGAGCTATTTGATGGTTTTTCTGGGGGGATTTTGGCGTAAAAAAGTCTCAAAGTAGTTCCATTGAGGTTTTTTGAGACTTTTCACTGCTAAAAAGTCTCACAGGACTATGCATCTTTTCATTAATCTGGAGAAAACATAAAACTACTGCTAGTGCAACACCTGCAAAGCCAGATTCATGATAAAAAAAGTCTCATAGTTACTCCAGTCCCCTACTGGTGTATGTGCTAAGACTTTTTATGCATTTTGAGACTTTTTTGGGGACTTTTTGAAAAAAAAAAATCCCAGACAAAAAATTGATGATAAAAACATTTATTAAAGGAACAAGCCATTTTAATTAATCTGATGGACAGCGGAGCTCCAAACGTAGACTTAGAACAGTCCCAAGGAGCTGGTCTAATGATAAATAACCCCAATTGAGCAGGGTCCCGCATTGACTCAACAAAATCATCGTAAACAAATCTGGAGAATTTTTTTGGGCCCTTAACCTTTAACATGGAACATATGACACAACCTATGGACTTTGCAGTTTAAATTGGTGCAGGTCCATACTGGGCACCGGAGCACCCAGTTTCAATGACGAAATGTTGTGTTGCGGTGAAAGCATAGTGCGGAGCGACAAAAAACACTTGTTGTCCGGAAATGCTTAAATACTTTGTGCAAGCAGTTTGCACGTAAGAAACGCGACACAGGGCACTTAGTAAATGTGCCCTAGTAGTCGATCCATGTAAGGGGATTTGTTGATCCGGATTACATCAGGTCATATTCTTATCTCCAGGAGATCACTAAGGTCCCCCCTTTCACACTTTGCCGTTTTCACGCGTCGTTTTCTGCTGCACGTGCTTTTTGAGCGCCAAAACTTGCATTGCACTCTGAACCATGTAACCAAGGGTCTTTGCAGACTTCGCAATTTTTTTTTTCACGCACAAACACCCTTTTTTTTAAGATGGCCGCGTTTAAAAAATTCTGAGCCCTCGCATTACCTTTTTGCACGTCACGTGCGAATGTGAAATTAAAATGTTTTTGAAAAACGCAACCAACAGAGTCTATGGAACGACATCAAAAAAAACGCATTGACACTCTGAGACACTTGCAAGTGCAGTGCAAGTGCAATGTGTTTTTTCCACGCATCAATTGCCATAGAAAAGATATGAGGGTCAGTCTGAGTCCCCATTTTCCCCGGCATTTATCTGACGCGTGAAAAACCGCATTGAAAATTGCATTGCAATATTGCAATCAAAAACGCGCCAGGAAAAAACTGAGCACACTGACAAAACTCTCGATCGTGAAAAACTGATGCACTTCTGATGCAAATGTGCATTTTTCACTGCCAAACCCTGATCGCAACCCTGATCAAACTCTGAGCTTGAATCTGATACGACAAGTGTGGAAGGGGCCTAAGGGCCCCCCGTCACACTAGCGTGCATTCACCGTCAGGGTGCAATGCGTGAAACTGAGTTTTTGGCTGCGTTTTGTCCATTTTTCCTTGGAGTAATTAAGCGTTTTTCTTGCGTGTTTCAGACGCCGGTGTTGTTAAGCTTTTTTTTTATTTTTTTTTTTGCGTTTTTCGGCGCATTTTTCACGGCCGGAGTCAATGGAGACTCGGACATTTTTCAAAGGGACCATGGTTTTTGGGATTAAATATTGTCGTTATGATAATTGAAAAATAAATGTACTTTCGATAAGTTGCAAACATCGCGATTCTATTTCTTCATGTTTCCCCGTGTATATTACTCCCGACAGTTACAGATGATGAGAACAGTGGAAAACGAATAAAAACATTGTACAGTGGAACCAACGTGACCACAGGAAATCATTTAAGTTAAAAAACACGTTGCAGAAACATGCAGAATAGAGACAGATGTTCGGCACATCTGCTAACGAATGTCGGGGATAGCCGCGGAACGGCGCGAAAAATAGGCAGTGGAAGAACAATATATATGTGGTAAGAGAACAAGTGCAGATGTTTAAAATACATCTGCAACTGTGTTTCGTCACACATTATATATTGGTTTCGTCAATGCTATTTGGCGCACCGTTTCCGCGCGTTATCTCCCGACACTGATTGCAGATGCGAACATGCTGTATATCTAGTTTCACGTGTTCGCTGCACTGTGTTTTTTTCCAGTGTAAATGATCCTGTGTTCACTGTTGTCGCACTGTGGTTCACTGTTTGTATTCTAGGTCTTCACTTGTTCTTCAGTGTGTGTTTTTTAAGAAGGATCGTCTCGAGCAGGGAAATACTGTTATTCTGGGTCCCGACTAGACCATTTTGTTAAAAACACGTTTAAAAACGCATTGGCATCGCATTGCACGTGCCAATGGATTGGGCCGAAGTGGCAATGGTCTTTGATGCATCTCCATAGACTTGAATGGGCCGTGATAACTGCGCGTGCTCGCAAAAAAGTAGAGCAGGCAGCTGCGATTTTGCGCGCGTGAAACGAACGCAGCACGCGGTGAACGGAAAGACCACGATAAATGAAGAAAGAACCCATTGAATACAATGGGACCAGAGTGCATGCAAGTTCTGCGCGTCACATGCCACGCGCAGAACTCGCCGGAGCGTGGAAAAAACGTCCAGTGTGGAAGAGGCTAACCAGTTCTGAGCCCTTTTCCACGCGCACAAAAGTTGGGGGGTGTCATGGAGCAGTGGGGTGGGGACAGAAAGGAGTGTTGAACATCCCAACCTGCTACATTTATCTTATTTGGAGGAGCGGTGGAGAAATAGCCGAAATCTCACCAGCATGGACAGAGACCTGGTCCTAAACAGTGTTCAACATGTGGGATATAGTCTGATCTACAAGACCCCAGCGTGTGAAACCGAAGAGTCCCGAATAATTCACCCCCATTTATGTCAAGTTTCTAAAAATTTCGAGAGAAAAATTTTGAAAGAGACTGAATTTGTCAAAGCCTTAGCTGTTTCACATACCTTAAAAGGTTCAAATCTATCGATCTAAGATCTTCATGGAAATAACATAGCTGGGTTTAGTAAGGGCTTGTAATATCTACAAGCTTTGAATAAAGTCACAATTCCCGTTGCACATGGCCAGGGAATTGGAACTATATCCTTCCTCATGACACACTCACCATGGCAATTAACTCACCAAAGGGAATTGTGTAAGCCCATTTTTGGCAACTGGTAAGTGCAATCTCACACGAAGCCGGACTTGACTGAAATTGTTCCACCAAATGGGTCAGGTGGCAGATTATCAAGGGGTTGCAGCCATTCCTTTAAGAATCTGTTTAATAGAAGTCTTCAACCTTATAATATAGCTGATGTTATTAAGATAGGACAATGTCTTGAATGTGAGGTACAATAAAACAGAGCACCCCTATTCCCTAGTACTACGTGCGTATTACACAGAGCCCCCCTCCTGTGATTCTCTGGCAGGCCTTGGACAGGAAGTATTTCGTTTTTGAGTTTGCCTGGCAAAGGCACACGGCCAGCAGCCGAGGGTTGTATTAGCTGGGATGAACTCCCTGCGAAACAAGAAATTGGTCCCCACTTAAGAAGATAATGACAGCAAAGATGATACGGGGAAGCAATTAATCCTAATCACTTAGAAACAATGCAATTCATTACCCGGTTCTTGGGAGTTAATAAATCCTCCAATTAAAATGTTATAGGATTTTTTTTTTCTTCGTGTGTGTAGATAGAGCACACACTTCCAGTATCTTCTTGTGCCAGATAAGAAGAACCACAGGGCAGCAACGCCTTCTCTACTATCACCGCCTCCTTCCTACACACCTTTTCTCCCCTCTCTCCAATAACGTGTTTTTTCAGAAGTAATTACCTCTGGTTTGGACTGTGACGAATAAGCACAACAGATTCCAATGGCGAATTAAAAAGGTGAGACTGAAAAGGTATGTAGATTGAAAAGTTTGAGATTCTTTTTACTATTTAAACAAAGAATACAGAGACGTTATCTAGCAGAGCACTGCCTGACTCATTCTGCCACTAAGTCACAAAAGTAGTTTTGAACTATGTAGTTGTGGCATTATACCACTACACCTTCTTCTCTGTTGGGAATGTGGTACTAACATATATCATAGTTCCAGCACTGTATAGTACAGCAGAAACTATTCAAAGCCACAGGGCCCACAGTGACCACTCCACCCACCCACATGTTGAATGTCTTGCTGGTCCCTGCAAGGCTTTACAATGGCTTCATTACCAGTAAGTGATATATGTTAAGGTCCCAATTAAGGACGGAGCAGCAGATTTGTTTATTAACAGTAAAAATGCAGCTACTTATGTTTGCTGCTACAAGAAGGCAAACTAGTTTGGGTCGATCAAGTGACACTGTTAGGGGTTAACCAAGACCCACCATGTAGGGGACAGATTACTTACCAGACCATTTCGGAGCAAGAACACCATCTTTGTAAAATTAAGTAAAAACCTTAAACTAAATAATGTTACGTCCAAATGCTGTCTGTGTCTACATCCTCTCCTTATAAATTGCACAGGAAGGGTTGTCCTGTCACAAGCATACCAAGCTAAGCTAAGGACTAGCAGCTCAAAACCTGGTCGGAAGAAACATAGCACTGACAGAAAGCTGTGACCTCTCTCTCTCACATTAGCCTCTATTCCCCTCTCCTTCCGCTAACAAAAAAACCACACCCACGAAGACTCTTCTCATCTACATCAACTGCCTGTACTGATGACCAGAACCATGAGGGAAAAAAAAAACAAAAAACAACAAGGCTCTTTTTCATACTCAAACTTTTTTTTTTTTTGTAAAACAAGGCGGTAAGAAGATACTAAAGAAGAGCAGAGTCCTGCTAGAGGCTGGCGCACACCAGTATGTGGGTGCTTGGTTTTACACACTCTCTTATTGTTTTCTGGTGGTAGATTTTCCTTTAATAGTCCTGCACCAAATATGAAAAAATCGACAATTTTTTACAATTCTCTACCGCTCCGGAATGGGACTGGAGTGAATTCCCTTTTCTGCTACATTGTGCAACTTTCTAAAAAGTCTCACTGTCATAAAATCTATCACATGGATTCCACTTGATAAATCTGTCGGAAATGAGGATAAATGGAAAAGTCTAAGTAGATGATGTGACTACAAAATGGAAAGATTCCTGCTTTTAGTTTCTCCCATGTAGAGGGTTCTGTATAAACAAAAACCAATAGGAAAGCTTTAATGCTACAGGTGACATGAATTATATTATTGCACAACCAAACCTATTAATACCAACAATGGCCATAAAGTGGAGGTAGAAACTCATCTTGTTTAATCGCTCAATCCGAAGGGATTGATGCATAAAGACATCCCTGTTAGGAGGAGAGAAAAGAGGAGTGATCAGGCCTATTAACCCTAAACATCACAGTGGGTTACCCAAAAAACTTAGTAGGAACCTTTTAAATCCTGCGCGCAGATTATAATAGATAGCAATGTAATTTCATGCAAAAATAAATATAGCCTTGGCAGGGGCACTAGAGTAAGGGGTTTCATTGGTGAGGGACCATGTACTGTCCATATGTCAAAAAGACTGCTCTGGGTAGCGCAGCAGACTTATTATAGTTATCTCAACCTACCCCACTTCCATTATTGTGGGGACCAGTAATATATATGTTTTTTTTTTTCTGTTGTTTTTTAAATAGAATCTTGGCGTTTTCAATTTTTTTTTTGCAAACCATAGAATGACCATTCAAAGGCAGACTGAAAACAACAGACAATATAAGTAAGCGGCAGAAAGATGGTACATAGCGAATGATGCACAGAGAACACACGAGCAAAACACAAGGAGCAGGAAGCAGGATAATGGAACACACAGGAACGCTGGAGACACAGGAACAACAGGAGACAGAGGAATGCAGACAATATTGTGGGGAGCTTTTCTAAAGGTATAGGCAGAAAGAGCCGGCAGAGGTTTGCAGGAAAGGAGAGGCTTAAAGATGAAACCCGTCAGGCAAATTAAACCCCACTAACTAAAATACATATTTTAGAAAGTGCCTAGAAAGCCTTGCCTACTTCCCTTTAAATTGTCCCTCTACACTGCTTAATAAACCCCCCAAACCAAATAATACCCCCCCTCCAAAAAAGCAATGAGGGTCCTAAAGCGTATTGCAAAGACACTGGTAAATGTCCAATGACCTCATTAAGCAATTTCCAAAGCTTCCGCCTCTTAATTCAGGAGTGGGACTTACAGCCACACCCCAGTTGCTCGACTGACAACTCCGTATTAATGGTGTGGAGGTAAATGGTGTAAAGGCTCCTCCCATGTTGCCCTCCTGTGCTGACAGCCCCCGCAGCTTATGTGTGTATAGGGTAGATACAAACAGCTCCAGTCAGCCATGTTAATACAGAAAATGTCAGGTACTGTGTGGTGCTGTGTATTAGGAGGGAGGCGATGTCACAGATGAAGACCAGACACACACAATTTTTACTATACATACACACAGCCACTGGAAGCCAGGGGAGGAGAGGGGGGGTTTTTTTACAGGGGTGACATCCGCGCCTCTGAACCATGTTGACCAGCCTCATTACATAACAAAGAAAAGGATGAGTTTCTAAACATGATAAGAGTATTGACAGAAAATAGTGGAACAGTAGGAGCCTGATGACAGGTGTCTAACCCTTAGGACTGGCCCCTTTTTCGTTTTTTGATTTAATTTCTCACCCCCCACCTTCAAAACTGCAACCCTTTTTATTTCTCCATGTATAAGAGCTCTGTTTTTTTGGGCTTTGTTTTCTGCGTAAACAAATTTCACTTCATAGTGATGGTATTTATTATTTCCATCGGCCGTGTACTAGGCAGAGCGGGAAAAATTTCAGAAAGCAAGTGAAAATGATTGAAAAAAACGCATTTGCGAGCGTTTCTTGTGGGTATGGATTTAAGTTATACGGGGTGGGGGGGGGGGTGGAGTGGGTCCAGTCTCTCCCTCTCCACTGAGCACCAAAATACATGGTCTATTTTATCTTTGGTTCGGTACGATATGAGGAATACCAAAATTGTGTAACAGGTTTTTATAAATGTTTTCATACATAAAAAATAAAAAATTAAAAACAAACTTTTCTACAAAAAAAAATGCTTCATTTGCCATGTTCTGGCACTAATACACTTTTTTCATACTTCAGTGCAGGAGCGTGTGGGGTGTTTTTCATTTTTGTGGAATTCGATGACGTTTTTAAGGACATTTGAGACCTGTAAGAGGGCTTTTGACACTTTTTTAATAGAATTTTTTGTTTATATTTTTTTTCAAAATGGCAAAAAATTGTAAATTTTGTTGTACTTTTGGGGGCGCAATTTTCCGTTACCGGGGGTAAACGCCGGAAAAATCACTAATATATTTTGATAGATTGGACATTTAGGGATGTGAGACTAAAGTGTTTTATGAATTGTTACGTTTATTTATATTTATATCAGTTTGGGAATAGGGGGTGATTTAACTTTTATTTACCTTTTTTTACAATTTTTTGCTATATATACTAAATACTGCAATACTATGTATTGCAGCATATAAGCAATTTATTACAATGATTTTAATTAGCCTGCACCCTTGCTGGCTATTATAATCATGTGCAATGGCAAGCCTACGAGTCTACTGAGATCTAGACCTGCATAAATCACGATCGCACGCCTCACGATGACATTCAGGGGGCGGCCGATCGTCACCCAGATGGCGGCACCACAAAATAACGGATGTTTATGTGCTGCGGTCGGGTTCGAACCGCAGAGCTAACAGGTTAAAAACTGACCGCGATCGGTGCCAGCAACAAACCGCAGCAGTGAACAGGGGGTGCGGCTGTTTTTACACGCATTACCCGCTGTGTATGGAGAGGAGCTCAGAGCTCGTGATCTCGACTCCATACACCCCTTGCCCGTGCGAGGACGAAGAATAATTCATCCTCGGTTGGCAAGGTGTTTAAAGTAGAATTCCTGTGAAAATGGCCAGCGCAATGTATGTGGTGCGATGGCCTAACAAATTAAATCCTACTGAAGCTGGCCGGCATAATGCCGTCCTAGATGTCGGGAACGCACGCACGGCCAAGGAAGATGTAGCAGGAGCCCGCGGACATGGTTGAGCAGTTGCGAGCGCCATGGGGGCATCGAAGCATGGTGAGCCACGATTATGGCTCAACAGGACCACCAGGACTTAAGGGCTCAAACCAAAAACCCTTCTGCAGCTGTTACTAGAAGTGCTGTACTGCAAGGCTAACTATGTCTTGCTTTGGGAGGGGGGGCACTATTAATATGTTCTACTGTGGGGGAAATAATGTCATTTAGAGGAGCCAGAGAACAGTATCAGTTTGTGGAGAAGACAAAAGATGAAGTGGTGAACCTAGATTTCTGGTTGTGGTTAGAAAAAACAGATACCTATACATGACTTGCGAAAGTCTCGGTCCCTTGAAACTTTTCTACCTTGCCACTTTAGGCTTCAAACACAAAAGATAAACAAAGAAACAAAATTTTGGTGAAAGAATAACACAAGTGGAGATTAATTGTGAAGTGGGAATGAAATTTATTGAATAGTTTTAAAAAGTTGGTGTGTAATATGTTTGGATCTTTATTTCCGTGCCAGCAAACTTACTGCAGACATTCCGTTGGGATTCTGAATGATCCATCTTGTCCAGAATGAGATGGAAGATAAAATAATCCACCTCTGTAATTAGGTTCTCGAATAGATTACACTGCTATGTCACAGCGGTCAGGGTTCTGCATCATGAAAGACCAGGGGAAACTGCAGGCCTGGCCCATTATACTGGGTGGAGAAGTTTAAAGCCAGATTTGGATTAAAAAAAAGATTTTAAAACGATTTTTTAAACTCCCAAGGAACCTGTTGCCTAACGTCAATAGTGAATGGAAGGGAGAGTAGACCTCTGAAAATCTACCAAGACCCAGCCGCCCCTCTGAGCGTTTCATCGTCAAAACAGAGACGGACTGAGCAGAGAGCAACCAGAGGCACCCTGATCCCTCTGGATAACGGCAGAGATCTACAGCCTGAGGTGGGATGCGTCTGTGCATAGGACATCATAAGTTGTACACTGCACAAAATCTGCCCTTTATGGAAGAGTGGCAAGAAGAAAACCTTTCTGGAAGATAGTCATAAAACGTCTTGTGTAAATTTTTTTTTTAATGTCCTGAGGTGGCGGGAAACCACTCTAATGGCCACTCTCATGCGGACTGAACATAAATACATGCTACACAATTTGTATACAAACAAATGCAAGAAGGCATTTTTTACTATAAGTGCCCACCCACAATCGACATTAACTTATCTAATGATACTAGCTTCCAGTTCACTACCAAAAACTGATGGGCCATGAATACCTTGTTTTCCCAGTCCTTCACCTCTCGTTAGATTACTTTCACCACATCTCCGTATATATGTCCGGGCGTGACAGCTTCTTGTCTGTGTTTACCACTTCAGAACGGCTTCTGTTTGTCATTGTTAAGTATATTATGTGTATATGTATGTGTAATTATGGTAATTAAGATTGTTATATATTTTAATTATTCTTTCTATGTGTATCTCCACTCTCTTCACTAGACATTTCTTTAACTAATCTATTTATGTGAATTGACCCTATGAAAGGTATACAGTCACAACAGTAAAAATGTTAGAACAATATTAAGTGTAAAGCTCAATGATTACTAGAAATGGATGTGTGCCCAAGTATCCAACAGTTTGTAGTCCAAGTAACTACTACAAAGATGTTATAACAACTCACCACATGAAAACCTAGAAAAATGTGCTGCTCCACAAGACATGGACGCCTGCTCATCGGTAATGGAGACCTCTAGTGTTAGATGCGTAGAAATACATCCGTTCAGATTTGGAATCCGAGTATTTTTAATTTCTCAACATTCTTGTTACGGCCAGAGTTGAAAAGGAAATTTTCGTATTATTTAACTTCTAACAAAAGCACCAATGGGTTTTATCTTTGTAAGATTTAAACAGGTCTTGACCCTGCTATAACTTTGTTATAAATAATCAGTGGCTGTTCTGTGATTAAAAAAGACTTTAACCCATTAATGACATAGAGTACATGCACCTCACACACGTCGCCTGAATGTGTAAAAGCGAGGGCTCATGGGCGGAATAGCCAGGAAGTGAGATTGTCACCCATGGCAGCCTTGGATCTTTATAACACCCGAGTGTATATTGGCTGAAGAAATGTTACAATGTGCCAAGGGCGCATTGAAGGGATCATGTGTAAAATCCAAATAATGCATGCTGTAGTATGGAGGTCATGGTAGGATCAATCAGACAACCTAGGGTTAAGTACCCTAGTGGTCATGAAAAAAATTATTAATAAAAAAATTCAAATTGCCCCCCTTTCCCGAGAATGAATATACAAATAAAAAGTAAAAATTCATAATACATGCTTTGGTATCATCACATCCCCAAAGTGTCAAATCTATCAAAACATAAAAAACAGTTAGTACCGCGTCCAAAACTACAATTTCTCAACAATTTTGCCAAACAAATAAAAGGTGACATGTCAACCCACCCAAATCACAACTCTAATCTGCTTTTGGAGTCCACAAATGGTGGAACTCATAGCATTTAAAACGCAGGTTTAAGTCCCCCCCACCGCGCTCCAGTACCCATTCTTCTATGACGCTCTGGCCTCTTAGTATATCGGGCAAAACTCTGCTGAGTTGGGGAGTCATCTGCCATAGGCTCCCATGGAAGAGACTATAGTAAATCGGGGGCCAGCATTCACGCCCATCTCGCCAACCGCCAGACTAGCCCCCACACTCAACCACCTGAACACCAAAGTGGTGTTCGGGTCGAAAATCCATGAAAACTGGAAGGGAGGGGGAAATTTATGTGTTTCTCTGCAGATAAAATGTAAAGAAGCAAGTTGTGTATGCCCTGAGTAAGAGCAGTACCCAACTAACATGAAATTTGATCTCCCTGACTTTCGACATACACCTCCCCCCCCCGCACTTTCTCAGCACATTTATTTCATAACAGTTTCACCTCGCTAAATTTCTCATAGATATCCTTCAATCTTGTAATATTATTCCTATTCATGATTTAGTGAGATTGCCCAATATCTCGTATCATCCGGATATAGTGTAGTTATCTAATGAGCAGATCATTAAACAATGTGGGATTCCCATTAAATGCTAACATCATCTGATGTTTGAGGAAAGATAAAATTGCTTAAATGTTAAGAAATAAGAGTTAGTTGGCATCATCAGGAGTATGAAATACTAGACAGTATCATAGTATATAAGGATGGAAAACGACGCAATTCCATCCAAATCCAAACTTAAAGTAAACAAAGTGTTTCCCCATAACCCGTGAGATTTGATCCTCAAAAAGTCACAGGATCTCTTGAACATGTACATTAGAGTCCGCCTAACAACCTCCTCGGCAGAGAGTTCCATAGCCTCACGACTTTTACAGTAAAGAATCACTGTCGAGTGTAGGACAGGGCTGCACTGCCATGAGGCGACATGAAAAATCTCGCCTCAGGCGCAGAAGTCCAAGCCCTGATGGAAGCGGATCCTGGCGTGAATAAAATGAGGTGATTCGGGCTGCCCAAATCACCCCATATGAAATTAATTGGGTCTGTTTCTTTCAGAACACAGACGAATTCTATCCAGAGTGGCACAGGGGCCCGGTTGCTGTTTGGCCGCTCTGTTGTCCGGTACAGATCATTTGGGGGAAGCGGCTGCGGCAAGTCTCAGTCTAGTGCTGTCCATGGAAGAGTAAGATAATGATCCCTCCCAGATTGCGGGAGCGGAGGACGAGGCTCAGATCATCCAACTTGTAGACCAGTAGATGCCGGGGCCGGGATGTTGTTGCGGTGCTGTGTCCGGTAAGTCAGCCTAACTCAACAGCTGCTGCTCCTCATGCTCAGGTCGGGCCCATCGGATCCCCACAATGCTCTTACGGCAGCAGCACTAGCCGCACAGCATCCTGAGGAACACAATATATATCGGCTGATCAGTCAGGAGGCATGATGTAGTATATTGTGAGGCAGAAGTACTTACGCGGTCCCTTGCGATCAAGCTGCATGTTCTCTGCGTGGCTTCGGGTCCGGATGGGATTTATTAAGGAAGTTCCTCCGCCGTCCACAGGTGGCGTGCTGCGCCTGAAGCGCATCGGAACAAACTAGAATAACCGAGCCGGGCCGAGTGAGGTAGTGCCATTTGTGCGACACATTTTTTTTTAAATGCGGCGGTTTTTCTGAATAGGTCGATTTTCGTTCGGTCCACGCCCCCCCCGAATTTCCGTACGTGCATTGGTGGCAATTCAGGGGGAAATTGGCGCAAATCGGAAATATTCGGGTAACACGGCGGGAAAACGCAAATCGGGCCCTTAGTAAATGACCCCCAATGTGTCTATATATTTGTGTGTGAGTGTGTATGATGTGTGCATGATGTACATAAACTATGGGGGTCATTTACTAAGGGCCCGAATCCCGTTTTTCCGACGCTGTTTAATGACCGATATACATTTTTCCTGAGTGCCAGGTTTTGGCGCACGGGATCGGTTGGGCGCACGGCGCCGGCTGCACGCGACGGAAATGGGGGGGGGTGGCCATCGGAAAACCACGGATTCGGAAAAAATTTCTTATTTTTTTTTTAAAAGGCCACACACACCTACCTGCACCCAGCCTAGCCTTAGGGAATCGGCCGGAAAAACGAATCTGTCGGAGAACCCGCCGCGGGATCGGGAATGGATGGGTAAGGAAATATGCCCCGATGTGTGTGTATATGATATATGGTATGGATAAAGTAGTTGATGTCTAGAGTACTGTATTCATGGGTCATATAATACAGTAGGTACAAGGTAATGCGTATGGGCTGCACATGGGAACCGGGACGGTGAGTTTTAGATCTGCCTCTATGCTGCACTCCCGACCAGCGCAGAATAGAGGCGAAAAAGTGATCGATCAGGATGGTGATCAATTGTACCAGTGTCTATAAGCGGCATGGTACAATTGATCCGGGGCCGAGTGGGGCCCCTCCAGTACCCGGGGCCCCGGCACTGCCGGGTTGGCCGGGTGCTGTGGCTGGGCCTGCCATGGCGTAGAGGATGCCCCTTATCCTGCGTCACAGGACAGGTACAAAAAGATCTTTGGAAGATCCTTGTACTGTCCGTTCAGGTATTGGTACCTTGTAATGGGTTTCCATTGAGCCATCTTTTTTCTAAACTGAATAAACCCCAAATTTGTAATCTGTACGTGTATTGTTACTCCACATTCCCCTTGGTTGCGCTCCTTGCACCGTTCCAGCTCTACATGTCCTTTTATACACTGGTTGGCCCAGGCACCAGTGTATAAAAAGGACATAGTAGAGCTGGAAAACGGTGAGAGGAGCGCAACCAAAGGGGGAATGGGGGGATTAACAATACCAGGACAGATACCAAATTTGGGTATTCAGTTTAGAAAAAAGATGATCAATGTGAAACCTCATACAATTACAAATACACGAACGGAAGTACAAGGATCTATCCAAAGATCTTTGTACCTAGCTGTGACCAGGTATAAGGGGGCATCTCTACGCCCACGGCTAGGCACAGCACAGCACCCGGCCAAACCAGGGCAAGTGCCGGGGCCCGGGGACTGGAGGGGCCCACTCGGGCCCCGGATCAATTGTACCAGTTCCGATATAAGACATGGACAATGATAACAATCCGGATCGATCACTTTGCCTCTTGCTCGCTGGTGGGAGTGCACGCATAGCGCAGATCTAAAAATCACCTGTCCCGGTTACCATGATGCAAGCACATACCGCATATACTTGTACCTACTGTATATATGCACATAGATACAGTATATAGAAATCAAATACGTTGTATCCATACATAATCATATACCACAATGGGGAAGATTTATACCCGATCATTACCGATCCAGCGGGGGTTCTCCGACACTGATAGTTTTCGGCGATCACGACGGCCTAGGCGGGTGCAGGTTAAGGGCACTTTTTAAAAAAAATTAAGGGAAATTTTCCGAATCGTTGGGTTTTCAGATGTACACCCACCCCATTTCCGCGCGTGCATAGCGGCGCCGATGCGCCACAATCGATCCCCGGTGCCCGCCAAAAACCTGGGCCAATTCAGGGGAAAAATGGTAATCTAAGGAAACACGTCGGAAAAAACGGGATTCGGGCCTTAGTAAATGCCCCCATGTTTTGACATCATGCAACATCAACACACTCACACCACAAATTCTATGACAAATGGGGGGTCAGTTATAAGGCCCCGATTTGCGTTTTTCCCGAAGTTGTGTTACCCGAAAATCTTTCCGATGTTGCGCCAATTTCCCCGTGAATTGCCACGCAATGCATGACGGAAATCGGGGGGGGACGTGGTCCGAAGAAAATACGACATACATATTCAGAAAAAAAACCGCCGCATTTAAAAAAAAAACAGTGTGTCGACAAAAAATTGTAACACTCACATCACTCGGCCCGGCTCGGGTATTATAGTGTGTTCGATCTCTTCAGCGCCAGCCAGCGCACTGGCGTGGAGGCGGAGGAAATGCCCCTTATATCAATCCCAGCCCGGACCGAATCCAGCGCAGAGAACATGAAAGCTGGACGCGAAGGGACCGGTAAGTAATTATGCCCAAAATATCATACATCAATGCCTCCTGAATGACAGACGATCATCTATGTGTCCTCATGATGGCTGGGCGGTAGGCTGTGCGGTATGAGATTGTGGGGATCGATGGGGCCGTATCCTGAGAAGGAGGAGCAGCAGCTGTGGGGAGTTCAGGGGCTGAATTACGGACACAGACCGCCAAATCAAATCAAAGGCCCAGGGAAGCTACTGTGCTACAAGGTGGATGATCTGAGCCTCGTCCGACGTCCCTGCAAGTCGGAGGGGATCATTATCGGTGACTCTTCCAGGGGACAGCCGGAAGTAATGAGAACTGCACGGCAGCCGCTTCCCCAAATGATCTGACCGGGACAACAGAGCGGCCTAAACAGCCAAACGGGCCTGTGCCACTGTATAGTAATGCGTCTGTGTTCTGAAGAAAACAGACACAATAATTAATGTTGAGGGGGTGATTTGGAGCCCGAATCACCATCATTTTATTCCACCAGGATGCCGCTTCCATCAGGGCTTGGCTTCTGCCGCCTGCGGACGCACAGTTTCAGTGCCTCATGGCAGGTGCAGCCCGGTCTAAACCTGTAGACAGGGATTCTTTACTGTAAAAGCAGTGGGCTATGGAATCTCTCTGCCGTAGGAGGGTGTGATGGCGGACTTATCATGTTCAAGAGTGCCTGGATGACTTTTTTGAGGAGCAAAAATATCAGGGTATGGGGAAAAACTATTGTTTAATTAAGCTTGGATTGAGGAATTGCGTCTTTTCAACAGCCTTATATTCCTATGATACGTTCTAGTATTTCATATCCGATGATGCCACTAACTCTATTCTGAACATTAAGCAAATTTTCTTTCTCCAAACATCAGATGAATGTAGCATTTATAGGAATCCCACATTGCTTAATGAATCTGCCCTCAGTAAAGATAACTACCTATATCCGGAGGATAAGAGCTATTGGCCAGCTCACAAATCATGAAGTAGGTAATAATTTCAAGAGGGAAGTGATATTATGTGGAGAAATTTAGCAGAGGTGATAAAACTTGTATGATTAAATGTTGCTGAAAAGTTGATAGGTATGAAGATGAGGGGAGATTCACATTATGTTATTGGTAATGATTCTTACATCAAGGCAAACACAAATTGCATTCTTTACATTATTCTGGCAGAGGAAGACAAATAAATTCCCCCCTCCTGACAGTTTCATGGATTCTCGGGACCGAAACACCACTTTGGGTGTATAAAGGTGGTAGTGGGTGGGGGCTGAGTCTGGAGGTGGCGGAGCTGGGCGTGAATGCATGGACACCAGATTTACTAAGTATCTGCACAGTGGAGCCTATGGCAGATGACTCCTCCAAATCAGCAGAGTTTGTGCTCCGAATACTAAGAGGCCAGAGCGTCATAGAAGAGATGGTATGGGCGCCGGTGGGGGGGCATCTTAAACTTGCGTTTTAAATGCTACTGAATTCCACCAAATGTGGGACTCCAGAAGGCAGATTTAGAGTTGTGAAGTTGGGTGGGTTGAACATTGTTTACCTTTTTATTTGTTGCAAAATTTTGGAGAAAAGTGTAGTTTTGGGACGCGAGGTAATAACTGTTGTTGTTTGTGATAGATTGGAACATTTGGGATGTGATGATACCAAACATGTTTATGATTTGTACTGTTTATGTGTATATTCAGTCAGGGGAAGGGGGGGCAATTTGAATTTTTAGTAATAGTTTTTCATACCCCATAGGGTACTTAACCCTAGGTGTCTGAGTGATCCTACCATCGACTCCATACTACAGAATGCCAGTTATGGGGATTTTACACAGATCCCTTACAATGCGCACATTGGCACATTGTAAACATTTCTTCAGCCAATATACAGCCTCGGGTGTTATAAAGATCAAGGCTGCCATGGTGAAGCTCATCACTTCCTGGTAGTCAGCCCTGAGGCCTTCTTACACATGCAGGGAAGTGTGATGTACAGATACGTCATATGTCATTAAGGGATAAGTCTTTTTTACAAAGAAGCAGCCAATGATTGTTTACAAAAGGATAGCAGGGTCAGATGTTTAACTCTACAAAGCACTAGTGGTGCTTTTTAGATGTTAAATAATAAGTAACATGTCCTTCCAACTCTGGGCCGAAAAAAGAATGTTGAGAAAATAAAAAATTAATCGGATTCCAAATCTGACGGATGTATTTATACTCACTACCCACTAGAGGTCTCCTTACCGAAGGAGCAGCGTCCGATGTCATTGTGAGCCAGGCACATTTTCTAGGGTTTCATGTGTTGTTTTATAACATATTTGTATAGTTACTTGGACTCAAACGTGTTGGATACTTGGGGCACACTCAGTTATAGTAATATTGAGCTTTAAGACTTATAAAGTTGTTAAACATTTTTATATGCTTGGGATGTATAACTTATAGGGTCATTCACATAATAGATTTAGTACAAGAAATGTTCTCGTGAAGAAGTGGAGCTACCACAAGAAAGAATAATAAAATATATTAACAATCTTAATTACAATTAATTACACACGTATACACATAATATCTTAACAAATGACAAAACACAAGATGCGTTCTGAAGTGGTTTAAAACACAGACAAGAAGCAGTCACCGCCGGACATATATACGGAGATAAGATGTGTGAAAAAAGTAATTCATTAAAGAGAGGGAAGGACTGGGAAAAAAAGGTAATCTCATGGCCCATCAGTTTGGTAGTGAACTGGAACTAGTAATCATATAGATAAGTTAAATGTACGATTGATATGGGGGGCACTTATAGTAAAAATGCTTCTGCATTTGTATTGTATACAAATGTGTGTACATGTATTTATGTGCAGTCTGCATGAGAGTGGCCATTAAGAAGTGGTTTCCGCCACCCTCAGGAAATTATTTTTAAAAAAAAAAAATTTAAAAGACTTTTAGGAATATCTTCAGGAATGGGTTTTCTTTTGCACTCTTCCATAAAGGGCAGATTAGGCAGTGTAAAACTGATTGTTTGTCATCTGCACAGACGCTCCCCACCTCAGCTGAGATCATTCTGCCTTATCAGAGATCAGGCCTCTTGTTGCTACTCTGATCATCTTCTCTTGTTTGAGAATGAAAGTAGAGGGGCGGCTGGGTCTTTGTAGATTTTCACAGAGGTCTGACCTCCTCCAATTTCATATGAAGTTAGCAAGGTTGGGCTGTTAAAAAATGTCTTTTTGAAAATATTTTTTTATTCCCAAAATATGGTTTAAACTTCTCCAACCAGTATAATGGAATGCCTGCAGTTCCCCTTGGTCTTCATGATGCAGAACTGCGCTGGACATAGCAGTCTGTATCCTTCGGAGACAATATTACACAGAGGTGGATTATATGGATCTTTCATCAGTCATCGGACAATATTGGATCATTCAGAGTCCTTCACTGAATGTATGCAGTAAGTTGCTGCACTGAAAGTAAAGATGCCAAAACAATATTACACATCCAAATTTTTAAAACTATTCAATTTAAATTCATTTCCACTTCACAATATCTCCCATTGTTGTGATTCTTCACCAACATTTTGTATCTTTATATATATTTGTTGGTTGAAGCCTCTGATGAAATGTGGCAAAGGTAGAAAAAGTTCAAGGGGGACGAATACTTTCGCAAGTCATTGTATAGTTATCTGTTTTTTCTAACCACAACAAAGAATCTAAGGTTCACAACTCATTTTTGGTCTTCTCCACAAAATGAATACTGTTCTTGGCTCCTTAAAGGACATTCATTATTGCCCCAACAGTAGAAAAAATTTATTAATAGTGCCCCCCTCACCCAAAAGAAAGACATAAGGCCATTTGCAGTAAAAGCAATTATAGGAACAGTGCAGAAGGGTTTTGTTTGAGCCTTAAGTGTAACGGGTGGTCCTGTGATCCATATCGGTGGGTCTCACCCATGCTTCTATGCCCCAGGGCGCACGAACTGCTCACATGTGCGGGATCCGCGACATCTTCCTGGCCGTGCGGCGTTTACCGACACTAGGACGATGCACGCCAGCTCAGAGGATTAAAGCCAGCGCATGCCACTAATTAGGCGCTTGGCCATTTTCAAGAATTCGACTTTAACCACATTGCCAACCCGAGGATGAACCATATCGTCTCGCACGGCAAGGGGTGTATGGAGAGAGATCCACGAGCTGAGCTATCTCCATACAAAGCGGGTAATGGCTTGTATAAAACAGCCAGGCACCCGCCTGTCACTGCTGCGGTTGTTGCTGGCACGATCGCGGCGTTAACGTTAAGCGATGCGGTCGAACCGACAGCAGCACAAAATACCGTCAGTATATGGGTGCCGCATCTTGGATGGACGACGCGCCCCCTGGAATGTAATCGGAGGGCGGCGATCGGTTGCTATGGCAGCTAGAGTCTCATGAGACGCGTTAGGCTGCATGTGCAATGATTATAATAGCCAGCAGAGGGCAGGCTATTAAAAAATCATTGGAAATTGCTATAGGCTGCCAATACAGTAGTATTGCAGTAGATAGGATTAGCAAAAAAATTGTAAAAAAAGTAAAAGTTTAAATCACCCCCTTTCCCTAGAACTGATTAAATATAAATAAACAGTAACAATCATAAACACTTTAGGTATATCGCATCCCTAAATGCAATCTATCAAAAATATATAGTGAATTTTTCCGGCGTTTAACAGTAACGGGAAATGGCGCCACAGTCGAAAATTTAAATTTTTGCCATTGAAAAATAGAACAAATTCTATAAAAAGTGATCAAAAGCCTACAAGTCCTCAAAATGTCTTTAAACAAGTTCACGAAGAGTCCAAATGCACCACCCACAGCTCCATGACTGAAGTATGAAAAAGTTATTAGTGCCAGAACATGGCCAAAGAAGATTTTTTTTTGCACAGAAGGTTTTAATTTTTTAAATGTATGAAAAACATTATAAAAACCGTACAAAGTGGTTAATTTTTCCTCATGACTCGTACCGAACCAAAGAAAAAATAGACATGTGATGGTGACGCTAATGTGAAGCTGTAAATCCAAGCCCCACAAGAAACGGCGCGCAAATGCGTTTTCAGCATTTTCACTGCGTCTGATTTTTTCCCGCGTCCAGTACACGGCATGGAAAAATAAATACATCACTATGAGTGAAATTGGTTACGCAGGAAAACAAGCCCAAACAGAGCTCTTACATGGAGAAATAAAAAAGTGCGATTTTGAAGGTGGGGAGTGAAACATTTCAAATGCAAAAAACGAAAAAGGGCCACGTCCATAAGGGTTAGACACTGTCATCAGGTCTCTGTCACTATTTCTGTCACATACATCTATCCATGTAAAAAATCATCTTTCTTGTTATGTAAATGGGCTGGTCACATGGTCAGAGGAGCAGTGATGTCACACCTGTTACCTCCCCTCTCCTCCCCTTCTCATTCTGTGTGTAGTATAGTAAAGAATGGCTAGTGATCTGGTTCATTGCTGACAGCTCTCCCTACTAATACACAGCTAACAAGTACCGACATTTTTCTGCTATACCCATGGCTGCCTGGAGCGGTCTGTATCTCCCTATACACACATAAGCGCAGGGGCTGTCAGCACCAGGACGCACAGGAGGAGCGTTACACCATTATACCTCACCCCTTATACAGGCTGTAGTCGAGGACTGGGGGGTGTGGCTGAAGTCCACTCATTGTATTCAAAATCATCGCTAACAAAATACTGGAGAATTTTTTGGTGCACCTTTAACATGGAACATATGACACACATATTGGACTTTGCATGTCAAATGTGGTGCAGTCCAACTGTGCACCGGAGCACCCATTTCAATGACGAAATTTGTGTTGCGTGAAGAATAGTGCAGGAGCGACACAAAACACTTGTGTCACGGACACTGCTTAAATAGCTGTGCAAGCAGTTTGCACGTAAGAGAACGTGCAAGCACCTTAGTAAATGTGCCCATATGTAGCTGATCCATTGTAAGGGGATTTAGTTGGATCCAGGTAACATCAGGTCATTAATTCTTATCTTCCAGGAGATCACTAAGGCCCCTTTCACACTTGCGTTTTTCACGCGCGTTTTCTGCTCGTGCTTTTGACGCGCAAAACTTGCATTGCACTCTGACCCATGTAACCAATGGGTCTTTTCAGACTTGCATTTTTTTTCACGCACAAACACGCCTTTTTTTAATGCGCGTTTAAATCTCGACATGCTCTACTTTTGCAAGTCACGTGCGTGAAAAACGCACCATACAAGTCTATGGAAACGCATCAAAAACGCATTGCACTCTGAGACACTTGCAAGTGCAATGCAAGTGCAATGTGTTTTTCACGCATCAATTGCCATAGAAAAGATAGAGCTCAGTCCTGAGTCCATTTCCCGCGCATTTTCTGCGCGTGAAAAACGCATTGAAATTGCATTGAAATTGCATCAAAAACGCGCGTGGAAAAAACGGAGACACTTGCACAAAACTCTGACGTGAAAAACTGAGTGCACTCTGATGCAAATAGGTGCATTTTCACTGCCAAACCCTGATCGCAACCTGATCAAATCTCTTAGCTTGAAATCTGATACGCAAGTGTGGAAGGGCCTAAGGCCCCCCGTCACACTAGCGTGATCAACGTCAGGGTGCAATGCGTGAAACTGACTGTTTTGGCTGCGTTTTGTTCCATTTTTCCTTTGGAGTATTAAGCAGTTTTTGCGTGTTTCACGACGCGGTGTTGATTCAAGCGTTTTTTTTGTTTTTTTTTTTTTTTTTGCGTTTTTCGGCTGAATTTTTCACGGCGCGAGTCATGAAGACTCGACATTTTTCAAAGGGACCATGGTTTTTGGGATTAAAATTGTTCTTATATAATTGAAAATAATGTCTTCTTGATAAGTTGCAAACCATCTGCGATTCTATTCTTCATGTTCCCCGTGTATATTACCTCCCGACAAGTTACAGAATGGAGAACAGTGGAAAAAGAATAAAACATTGTACAGGGAACCAGTGACCACAGGAATCATTTAAGTAAAAAACACAGTGCAGAAAACACAGTGTCAGACATAGATGTACAGATGTTCGGCACATCTGCTACGATGTTCGGGGAATACGCGGGAACGGCCGCGAAAAAATAGAGCAGTGCGAAAGAACAATAATATGTGTGTGAAGAAACACATGCAGAGTTTAAAATTCATCTGCAATGTGTTCTTCACACATATATATTGGTTTCGTACAATGCTATTTTGGCGCACCGTTCCGACGCGTTATCTCCGACAAGTATTGCAGATGTGCGAACACTGTAATATTTGCACGTGTGTCGCCACTGTGTTTTCTCTTAAATGATCCTGTGTTCACGTGTTTCACTGTGTTCACTGTTTTATTCTATTCTTCATTGTTCTTCATTGTGTTTTTTAATGAATGATCGTTCTCGAGCAGGGGGAAATACTGTTATTCCTGGTCACTAGACCTTTGTAAAACACGTTTAAAACGCATTGCACTCGCATTGGACTGCAATGATTGCGAGTGCAATGGTCTTGATGCATCTCCATAGACTTGAATGGGGCGTGATAACGCGCGTGCTCGCAAAAAGTAGAGCAGCTCGATTTTGACGCTCGTGAACAACTGAACGCAGCACGCGCGTGAAAACCAACGCTAATGAAGAAAGACCCATTGAATACAATGGGATAGAGTGCAATGCAAGTTCTGCGTGTCAAATGCACGCGCAGAACTCGCGCGTGAAAAACGCCAGTGTAGAAGGGGCTTAACAGTTCTGAGCCTTTTCCACACACACAAAAGTTTGGGGGTGTCATGGAGCAGTGCGGGTGGGGACAGAAAGGAGTGTGAACATCCCAACGTGCTACATTTACTATATTTGGAGGAGTGGTGGAGAATATAGCGGAAATCTCAGCATGGACAGACCTGGTCTAAACAGGTTCAACCTGGTGGATATTAAGTCTGGATCTACTAAGACCAGCGTTTAAAACAGCAGTCCGAATAATTCACCCCCATTATGTCAAAGGTTTCAAAATTTTCAAAAATTTAGAAAGGACTAATTTTGTCAAAGCCTTTAGCTTTTCATTGACCATATAAAGGTTCAAACTTCTATGGATCTAAGATCTTATGGAAATACATAGAGGGTTTAGTAAGGCTTCTAATATCGTACAAGCTTTGATAAAGTCACAATCCCTTGCACATGGCCAGGAATTGTGACTATATCCTCCCTCATGACACCTCCATGGCAAGTACTCACAAAGGGATGTGTAGCCCATTTTTGGCACAGGTTACAGTGCAATTCTACACCAAGCAGGAATTGACTTGAAATTGTCAAGCCAAATGGTCAGGTGGCAGATATATCAAGGGGTTGCAGCCATTCCTCTTATAATCTGTATATAGAAGTCTTACCTTTACATATAGCTGATGTTATTAAGATAGGACAATTCTATGATGTGAGGTATAAAACAGAGCCCCTATTCCCTAGTACGTACGTGGCAGTATTACACAGAGCCTCCTGTGATTCTCCTGCAGGCCTTGGACAGACGTAGTTACTGTTGCCTTGGCAGAAGGCACACGGCCAGCAGGAGGGTTTGTATTAGATGGATGAACTCTGCGAAACAAGAAAATTGTCCCACTTACAGAAGATAATGAACAGAAAAGTGATACGGCGGAAGCAATTAATCCTAATCACTTAGAAGACAATGCAATTCAATTACCGTTTCTTTGAGGAGTTAAAATCCTCCAATTAATGTTAATAGGATTTTTTTTCTCTCGTGATGGTAGATAGCGCAGCACACTTCCAGTCTTCTTGTGCAGATAAGAAGAAACACAGGCAGCAACGCCTCTCCTCTATCTCACCGCCTCCTTCCTACAGCCTTTCTCTCCAATAACTTGTTTTTCAGAGTAATTACCTCTGGTTTGGACTTGACAGATGAAGCACAATCAGATTTACCAATGCAGAATTAAAAAGGTGAGACTGAAAAATGTTGTATGATTGAAAATTGAGATTCTTTTTACTATTAAAAAACAGACATACAGAGGACTTTATCTAGCAGAGCACTCCTGAATTCTGCCACTAAGTCACAAAATTAGTTTTGAACTATGTTGTGTGCATTACCTTCTTCTCTTTGGGAATGTGTAAAACATATATATGTCAGCATTCTCTTTGGGAATGTGTAAAACATATATATGTCAGCATACTGTATAGACAGCAGAAAACTATTCAAATGCCACAGGGCCCCAATGACACTACCACCCATGGTGATGTCCTTGACTGGTGTCCCTGCAAGGCTTTACAAGGATCATTACCCAGTAAGTGATATATTTAAAGGGTCCCACTTAAGGACGGAGGCAGCAGATTTGTTTATTAAAGTAAAATGCAGCTATTATGTTTGCTACAAGAGGCAACTAGTTTGGTGTCTATCAAGTGACAACTTGCTTAGGGTTTACCAAGAACCACCATGTCAGGGGACAGTACTTTACCAGACCAGTTTCGGAGCAGAACACCATTCCTTTGTAAAATTAAGTAAAACCTTAACTAATAATTGTTATCCAATGGCTGTCTGTCTACATCCTCTCTTATGCACAGGAAGGGTGTCTGCTCACAAGCAATACACAAGCTAAGGACCTGCAGCTCAAACTGGGTCTGGATAGAACAATAGCAGCTGCAGGCTGGATCCTCTCTCTCTCACATTAGGCTCTCTATTCCTCTCCGCTACACCACACCACAGGACTCTCTCATCTACATCACTCCTGTACTCAGGACCAGACCCAGGAGGGAAAAAAACAAAAAACAAAACAAGGCTCTTTTCATACTAAACTTTTTTTTGTAAAAACAAGGCGGTAAGAAGCTAAAAGAAGAGCAGATCCTGCTAGAGGCGGCGCACACCAGTATTTGAGTGTGATTGGTTTACACTCTCTTATTCTGGTGGTAGATTTCCTTTAATGTCTGCACCAAATATGAAAAAAATCACAAATTTTTACAATTCTTACGCTCGGATGGGACTGGAGTGAATTTCTGCCTACATTTGCAACTTTCTAAAAAGTCTCACTTCATAAATCTATCACATCTGGATTCACTTGATAAATCTGTCGGAAATAGGCTAAAATGGAAAGTCTAGTAGATTGATGTGACTACAATGATAAGATTTCTGCCTTTTAGTTCTCCCATCTAGAGGGTTCTGTATAAACAGCCAATAGGAAAGCCTTAATGCTACCAGGTGACATGAATTCATTATTGCAACAACCAAACCTATTAATACCAACAATGGCCATAAAGTGGAGGTAGAAACTCATCTTGTTCATCAATCGAAGGGATGAGTGCATAAAGACATCCCTGTTATGAGGAGAGAAAGAGGAGTGATCAGGCCCTATTACCTAACATCACAGTGGTTACCCAAACTATTAGTAGGAACCTTTATCTGGCCGCAGCAGTTACATAGATAGCAAGTTAATTCACTGCAAGAAATAAAATATAGCCTTGCAGGGGCCACTAGAGTAAGGGTTATTCAGGTGAGGACCATGTACTGTCCATATGTCAAAAAGACTGCTCATGGGTAGCCCAGCAGACTTATTATAGTTATCTCAACCATACCCACTTCCATTATTTGTGGGGACCAGTAATATATGTTTTTTCTTTGCTTTTTAAATGAATCTTGGCTGTTTTTATTTTTGCACCATAGAATGACCCATTCAAGGCAGACTGAAAAACAACAGACAATATAAGTAAGGCAGAAAGATGGTACATAGGAATGCTGCACACGAGAACACACAGGAGCAGAAACACACAGGAGCAGGAATGCAGGATACATGGGAACACACAGGAACGCTGGAGACACAGGAACACAGGAGACAGAGGAATGCAGGAATATTGTTGGGGAGCTTTCTCTAAGGTATAGGCAGAAAGATCCGGCAGGGTTTGCAGGAAGAGGCAGGCTTAAAGAGAACCCGTCAGGCAAATTAACCCCCTAAACTAAATATATTTTAGAAATTGCCATTAGAAAGCTTTGTCCCTATCCCTTCATTGTCCCTCTACATGCCTGTAAACTTAAGCAATGAGGTCCTAACGCTGTATGCAAATGACCTGGTAAATGTCCAATGACTCATTAGCATATTCAAGCTGTCCACCTTATTCATGAGTGGGACTTACAGCCACACCCCCAGTGCTCGACTGACAGCCTGTATAATGGTGTGAGGTATAATGGTGTAAAGGCTCCTCCATGTGCTTCCTGGTGCTGACAGCCCCTGCAGCTTATGTGTGTATAGGAGAGATACAACAGCTCCAGGCAGCCATGTTATAGCAGAACATGTTAGGTACTTGTGTAGCTGATATCTATGTCTCTTACATGTGTATTAGGAGGATGCAGCATGTCAGCAGATGAAGCCCAGACACTAGCAATTCTTCACTATACATACACACAGACATGAGCAGGGGGAGGAGAGGGGAGGGGTAACAGGGGTGACATCACTGCCTCTGACCATGTGACCAGCCTCATTTACATAACAAAGAAAAGATGATTTTACAATGATAGATGTATGTGACAGAAATAGTGACAGAGACCTGATGACAGGTGTCCTTAACCCCTTAGGGACGTGGCCCTTTTTCGTTTTTGCATTTTAATTTTTCACTCCCCACCTTCAAAAATCTGTGGGTGAGCCACCGATATGAATCGCGGGACCACCCGTGACACTTAAGGGCTCAAACAAAACCCTTCTACAGCTGTTACTAGAAGTGCTTTTACTGCAATGGCTACTGTTTCTTTCTTTGGTGAGGGGGGGCACTATTAATATTGTTCTACTGTTGGGGCAATTTTGGTGAGGGGGGGCACTATTAATATTGTTCTACTGTTGGGGCAATAATGTCCTTTAGAGGAGCCAGAGAACAGTATTCAGTTTGTGGAGAAGACAAAAGATGAAGTGGTGAACCTTAGATTTCTGTGTTGTGGTTAGAAAAAACAGATACCTATACAATGACTTGCGAAAGTATTCGGTCCCCTTGAACTTTTCTACCTTTTGCCACATTTCAGGCTTCAAACACAAATATATATAAAAAGATACAAAATTTTTGGTGAAGAATCAACAACAAGTGGGAGATAATTGTGAAGTGGAATGAAATTTATTGAATAGTTTAAAAAGTTGGATAATTGTGAAGTGGAATGAAATTTATTGAATAGTTTAAAAAGTTGGGTGTGTTATATTGTTTGGCATCTTTACTTTCAGTGCAGACATTCAGTGAGGATTTCTGAATGATCCAATATTGTCCCAAATGACTGATGAAGATAAATATAATCCACCTGTGTGTAATAGTGTCTCCCAATAGATACACCTGCTATGTCACAGCGTCAGGGTTCTGCATCATGAAGACCAAGGGAAAACTGCAGGCATGCCCATTATACTGGTGTGGAGAAGTTTAAAGCCAGATTTGGATAAAAAAAGATTTCTTAAAACGATTTTTTAAACATCCCAAGGAACCTGTGCAAGCGTCATATTGAAATGGAAGGAGATTCAGACCTCTGAAAATCTACCAAGACCCAGCCGCCCCTCTTAGCTTTCATCTCAAACAAAGAGGAGACTGATCAGAGATGCAACCAAGAGGCCCATGATCCCTCTGGATAACGGCAGAGATCTACAGCTGAGGTGGGAGAGTCTGTCTAAAGGACAACAATCAGTTGTACACTGCACAAATCAGCCCTTTATGGAAGAGTAGCAAGAAGAAAGCCATTTCTCGAAGATATCCATAAAAAGTCTTGTTTAAATTTTTTTTTTAATTTCCTGAGGGTGGCGGAAACCACTTCTTAATGGCCTTACTATACATTACACACAGACATGAGCAGGGGGAGGAGAGGGGAGGGGTAACAGGGGTGACATCACTGCCTCTGACCATGTGACCAGCCTCATTTACATGATAAAAAATAGATGATTTTACAATGATTAATGTATGAAATAACTAGATAAAGGCTGGGATGGGATCCTTGTGAGCTGCTCCAACATGTAGAGGTGACAGGACTAGTGGCAGAGACCTGATGACAGGTGTCCTTTAACTAATCTATTTTACCCTATGAAAGTTATACAGTCACAACAGTATAAAATGTTATAACAATTATTAAGTCTTAAAGCTCAATATTACTAGAACTGGATGTGTGCCCCAATTATCCAACACGTTTGTAGTCCAAGTAACTACTACAAAGATGTTATAAAACTACACATGACAACCTAGAAAATGTGCTGCTCACAATGACATGGACGCCTGCTCATCGGTAATGGAGACCTCTAGTGGTAGATGAGTAGAAATACATCCGTTCAGATTTGGAATCCGATTATTTTTATTTCTCAACATTCTTTTTTACGGCCAGAGTTGAAAGGAAATTTTACTTATTATTTAACTTCTAAAAAGCACCACTAGTGCTTTGTAGAGATTAAACAGTCTGACCCTGCTATACCTTTGTTATAAATAATCAGTGGCTGCTTCTTTGTAAAAAAGACTTTAACTAGAGATGAGCGAGCACTAAAATGCTCGGGTACTCGTTACAACCCCTACTAAATTTTCCCACTTCGGTCTTTGCTATGGATATGTGTGCCACTAAGAGCTAAACACAACGGTAGCAAGTCCCCCTGCTAATTCCTCACAAAATGGTACTAGATGCAAATTAAAATAAAAAAAGTAGAACGTTATTGTAGCCCTAAGAAGGGCTGTTGGGTTCTTGGAGAATCACTCCTGCCTAACAGTAAGCTAATAGAACACCCTAACGCTTTCCCTGACCAGCAGCAGCTCTCTCCCTAGCGGCATCCAGACACAGAATGATCCGAGCAGCGCGGGCAGCGGCTAGTCTATCCCAGGGTCACCTGATCTGGCCAGCCAACCACTGCTATCGACGTGTAAGGGTACCACGTCATGCTGGGTGGAGTGCAGAGTCTCCTGGCTTGTGATTGGCTCTGTTTCTGGCCGCCAAAAAGCAAAACGGCGGGAGCTGCCATTTTCTCGAGCGGGCGAAGTATTCGTCCGAGCAACGAGCAGTTTCGAGTACGCTAATGCTCGACCGAGCATCAAGCTCGGACGAGCATGTTCGCTCATCTCTAACTTTAACCCATTAATGACGTATGACGTATCTGTACATCACACTTTGCCTGCATGTGTAAAGAGAGGGCTCATGGGCTGACTGGCAGGGAAGTGATGATCTGTCGCCATGGCAGCCTTGGATCGTTATAACACCCGAGGCTGTATATTGGCTGAAGAAATATTACAATGTGCCTATGGCGCATTGTAAGGGATCATGTGTAAAATCCCAATATACTGCCATGCTGTAGTATGGAGGTCTATGGTAGGATCAATCAGACAACCTAGGGTTAAAGTACCCTAGGGGGTCTGAAAAAAATTATTAATAAAAAAATTCAAATTGCCCCCCTTTCCCTAGAATGAATATACAAATAAACAGTATCATCACATCCCAAATGTCCAATCTATCAAAACATAACAACAGTTATTACCCGCGTCCAAAACTACAATTTCTCAAAATTTTGCAACAAATAAAAATGTGAACAATGTTCAACCCACCCCAACTTCACAACTCTAAATCTGCCTTCTGGAGTCCACACATTGGGTGGAATTCATTAGCATTTAAAACGCAAGTTTTAAGATTCCCCCCACCAGCGCTCCAGTACCCATATCTTCTATGACGCTCTGGCCTCTTAGTATATCGGGCGCAAACTCTGCTGATTTGGAGGAGTCATCTGCCATAGGCTCCACTGGCAGAGACTATAGTAAATCTGGTGGCCAGGCATTCACGCCCCAGCTCGGCCACCGCCAGACTAGCCCCCACCCACTCACCACCTTGATACACCCAAAGTGGTGTTTGGGTCAAAGAATCCATGAAACTGGCAGGGAGGGGGAAATTTATGTGTATTCTCTGCCAGATAAATTGTAAAGAAGGCAAGTTGTGTATAGCCTTGATGTAAGATGCATTACCAAATAACATGAATGTGATCTCCCTTCATCTTTCAGACCTACACACTTTTCAGCACATTTAATCATACAAGTTTCACCTCTGCTAAATTTTCTCCTAGATATCACTTCCATCTTGTAATATTATTACCTACTTCATGATTTAGTGAGCTGCCCAATATCTCGTATCCTCCGGATATAGTGTAGTTATCTTTACTGAGCAGATCATTAAACAATGTGGGATTCACTATTAAATTCTAACATTCATCCGATGTTTTGAGGGAATTTGCTTAAATGTTAAGATATAAGAGTTAGCGGCATCATCAGGAGTATGGTATACTAGAAAGTATCATAGTATATAAGGCTGGAAAAAGACGCAATTCCATCAAATCCAACTTGAATTAAACAATAGTTTTTCCCCATAACCCGTGATATTTTTGCTCCTCAAAAAGTCATCCAGGCCTCTCTTGAACATGTACATAGAGTCCGCCATAACAACCTCCTACGGCAGAGAGTTCCATAGTCTCACTGCTCTTACAGTAAAGAATCCCTGTCTAGGTGTAGACAGGGCTGCACCTGCCATGAGGCGACATGAAAATCTCGCCTCAGGCGGCAGAAGTCCAAGCCCTGATGGAAGCGGCATCCTGGGTGAATAAAATGAGGGTGATTCGGGCTGCCCAAATCACCCATCATGAAATTAATTGTGTCTGTTTCTTTCAGAACACAGACGCAATTAATATACAGAGTGGCACAGGCCCGTTTGGCTGTTTAGGCCGCTCTGTTGTCCCGGTACAGATCATTTGGGGGAAGCGGCTGCGTGCAGTCTCAGTCTCCGTGCTGTCCCTGGCAGAGTCAGATAATGATCCCCTCCAGACTTGCAGGGAGCGACGGAGGAGACTCAGATCATGCACCTTGTAGCACAGCAGCTGCCCGGGGCCGTGGATGTTGATGCGGTCTGTGTCCTGTAAGTCAGCCCTGAACTCCCACAGCTGCTGCTCCTCCTGCTCAGGATACGGGCCCCATCGGATCCCCACAATGCTCACACGCAGCAGCCCTAGGCGCACAGCCATCATGGGGACACAATAGATGATCGGCTGATCAGTCAGGAGGCACTGATGTATGTATATTTTGGGGCAGAATTACTTACGCGGTCCCTTCGCGATCCAGCGGCATGTTCTCTGCGCTGGATTCGGGTCCGGCTGGGATTTATTAAGGCAGTTCCTCCACCGTCCACCAGGTGGCGCTGCTGCGCTGAAGAGCATCGGAACACACTAGAATACACCGAGCCGGGCCGAGTGAAGGTAAGTGCAATTTTTGCGACACATTTTTTTTTTAAATGCGGCGGTTTTTCCGAATATGTCGGGTTTTCGTTCGGCCACGCCCCCCAATTTCCGTTGCGTGCATGCTGGCGCCGATGCGCCACAATCCAATTGCGTGGCAATTCAGGGGAAATCGGCGCAAATCTGAAATATTCGGGTAACACGTCGGGAAAACGCAAATCGGGTCCTTAGTAAATGACCCCCAATGTGTCTATATATTTGTGTGTGAGTGTGTATGATGTGTGGTGTGTACATACTATATGTATGTGTGCATGATGTACATAAACTATGGGGGTCATTTACTAAGGGCGCCGGCATGCACGTGACGGAAATCGGGGGCGTGGCCATCGGAAAACCCAACGGATTCGGAAAAATTTCCTTATTTTTTTTAAAAAGTGTCGCTTGACACGCACTTACCTGCACGCAGCCAAGCTTGGTGAACTCCGGCGGACCTCAGCGGACTTCAGCGCAGCAGCGACACCTGGTGGACATTGGGCGCACTACCTTAGTGAATCGCCGGAAGAAACGAATCAGTGTCGGAGAACCCGCCGCTGGATCGGGAATGGATCGGGTAAGTAAATCTGCCCCTATGTGTGTGTATATGATATATGGTATGGATACACTGTATGTATGATGTCTATATACTGTATCTATGTGCATATAATACAGTATGTACAAGTATATGCAGTATGTGCTGCATCATGGGAACCGGGACAGGTGAGTTTTAGATTCTGCCTCTATGCTGCACTCCCGACCAGCGCAGCATAGAGGCAGAAAAGTGATCGATCCGGATGGTGATCAATTGTACCAGTGTCTTATAGCGACACTGGTACAATTGATCCGGGGGCCCGAGTGGGCCCCTCCAGTACCCCGGGGCCCCGGCACTTGCCCGGGTTGGCCGGGTGCTGTGGCTGGGCCTAGCCATGGGCGTAGAGGATGCCCCCTTGTCCTGGTCACAGGCCTAGGTACAAAAAGATCTTTGGAGAGATCCTTGTACTGTCCGTTCAGGTATTTGTACATTGTAATGAGGTTTCCATTGAGCCATCTTTTTTCTAAACTGAATAACCCCAAATTTTGTAATCTGTCCTTGTATTGTAATCCCCCATTCCCCCTTGGTTGCGCTCCTCTGCACCCGTTCCAGCTCTACTATGTCCTTTTTATACACTGGTGCCCAAAACTGTACACAATATTCCATGTGTGGTCTGACCAGGGATTTGTATAAGGGCAAAACTGTGTCTTTATCGTGAGAATCTATTCCTCCCTTAATACATCCCATAATTTTATTTGCTTTAGCAGCAGCTGACTGACTCTAGTCACTAAAATTAAGTTTACCATCCACCAATACCCCCAAGTCTTTTTCAGCTTCAGTTGTACCAAGTAATTAACTGCTTAGAACATAATTATACTTTTTGTTTCCATCACCCAAGTGTATAACTTTACATGTATCTGCATTAAAACTCAACCATTTCTCTGCCCACTCCTCAAGCTTCCACAAATCCATCTGTAATGCTAAACTGTCGGCCTCAGTATTAATTACTTTACACAGCGTACTATCATCTGAATATATTGGAACTTGACTTGGTAAACCAAATCTGAGAATGTGCCAATCAAAGACAACCCTCTGTTTTTTAATACTAAGCCAATTGCTCACCCAAATACACAGTTTTTTCCCCTTGTTCCAGCAGTCTCACAACTTTACCTTATCCCATGTCCATGTTAACACTACTGTAGTTGTTGGACATATCTGGCAGCTTTTGTCATAAATCCTAGAGCACGGCATGAGGTTGAAGGTTTTGCAATGCATAAATTCACATCAAAGTAGATTAAACTGTTATCCTTCGGCTTGGGGTTTAGTTACACCATAGCCATAGTGCTGATTTATGAAGTATTACAATGCAATTGGCTGGGCCACGCTAGTGTTATTCAAATACAGTACATGCCACATGTGGATTACCACAAGCTAGTTTACACCTATAATAGATGGCTAGTCTATATTAAATCTGTATAAGGGCAGCAAATTACATATATGGATCCTTAGAAGCAATTCTGCATTATGCAGCATGTTTAGTAAACTTTTATTCATGTATGCTGATCCACGTTTCGTGGCTAGTCCACACTTATGTTATATAAGTGCAGCATATGATATATGTAGACTAACCTGTATCATATAGCACTAATAGAGCACCTAAAACGTACTGACCTATATCTCATGGTGGATTTGGATTTGATCAATATATTTGTAGCATATGAGAACTGGTTAAGTCAATTTATTTTTTAGTCGAACTGTATATTTTATAATTGTAATCCCAGGCAATTTTTTTTGGTCTCTGTGACAATTGGTTTTGAAAATGTTTGGTTGTCAACAGAAACAGGATTAACAATAAAGCTTCATTGCAGAAACCTTTGATAACTGTTACAGATGATTATTGTAGCCTAGGGCTAAAGTACAGTAAATTACCAACATCCAGGGGTCAGTTTGTAACTAGGGGTCATCTGTAAGTCAGTTGTTCTGACAACCCTTCTGCTAATTATTCACACCTCCATTCGGCTCTGTGGCTGGGGAGGGAGGAGGCTGGCAGAATCACTGAATTAAGGTGTGAGTAAGTAGAAGATGGCGCAGCGAGCAGTAGCCAGGAGCCCCTGAGGCTCACTTGCATCATTTGAAAATACTTTTAAAAAACTAAGCTATTTGAAGAAAGATGAGGAGGCTGGCTAGAAGCACTGAATCCATTATGTAGATTCTAGAAGCACTGAATCCATGTTGTAGATTTCCTTTAAGGGAATGGTTGGACTAGAATACAAGGACAGATTATAAAATTTGTGATGATTCATTTTAGAAAAAAGGATGGGGAGACCTCATTACTATGTATAACTATCTGAACAGGCAATCTATTTGGGCATGTTCAGCCACGGGCCAAGTAAGGACATACCAGTACTATTTAAAATAAGGGTAAATATGGATTGCACTGGAATTCCTATTACTCCAGCCCGTATCTTTACCAACCCTGTTTTGTATGACAGGCACATTGCCACCCTCTGTAACATCATCCTCACCTTTCTCATTTCATTCATTAGAACTGCAGCGCTCTGTTAGATTCCAACATAAACTTCAGTTCCACCCTGCCCTATTGTTACCCTTATTCCAAAATCCTGACTTTCCTCCGGGACTAGAACAAGGGGAACTTCAGATGGTGGGCAGCAAAGGGCATTGTCCATGTGGGGCACCTGATGTCCGGAGCAAATTTCTATCTAGAAATGAAATTAGTGCAAAATATGAGGTCCCTACCTTCGAAGTCTTTATGCTTAAATTAAACTTCACATTTTGTACATTCTATACATCGAGGTACACCGTCAGACTCCCATACAATCTTTGTATGAGTGATCCATACAGCTTTGGAAAATCTTTGTATGTGATCCTCTTATATTCTATCTTTATTGCTCCTCCCCCGGACTTCAAGTCACGCTTCATGGAACAGCACAACCCTAGCTAAAAGTAGCCAACAGGTTTTGCTAGCGGAAACCTGCCTCGGATTTCTACTATGCCTACTAAGTACCTGCCCGACTTACTAATATGTTCCCCCCATCTGCCCAACACTTGTTTCAGGGGCTGTAGTGCCCTGGGCAATTTGGCCCATATCTGGTGGCATTGCCCTATAGTCACCTCTCTCTGGGACAGTGCCAAAACCCTCATCTGATCCCTATTAGGTACTGCAACACCAGGGACGCCAGCAGTTCTTTTACTGGGAGGTAAGCCAGCGATGGTCAAAAAAAGAGTCCTTGAATAATTCAATTCATAGCACTGGCAAACAGAACATACATGTAAAATCGCCTGATCTGTCTTTTACAGCAGTCAAAAATAGAATTAACCTACTAATGTTTTTGGAGCAAATTGGGGTGATCAAGACTGACACCTTCCAGCTGTCTGGAGGGATATGGAACCTTTGAATTTCTTTGCAGGGTGCCCCCGACCAGGGCCGCTGCTAGACAAAGTGGGGCCCTGGGCAAAACTAAAACTGGGGCCCCAAAATAAAACTATTTTATGACCAGTCACAGTCAGCAAGAGGCTCTCTTTAGTATGGTAATAAAAATGTAATATTGGAGAATTTTATAGGAGACCGATGATAGGGAGATTGATGGGCAGCACGGTGGCTCAGTGGGTAGAGCCTTGCAGCGCTGGTCAACATCTGCAAAGAGTTTGTATGTTCTCTCTGTGTTTGCGTGGGTTTCCTCCGGGTCCTCCGGTTTCCTCCCACACTCCAAAAAAATCACGTTTAGGTTGATTAGATTGTGAGCCTCATTGGACACAGGGACCGAATTGGCAAGCACAGTGCAGCGCTGCATAATCTGTGTGCGCTATATAAATAATGTAATTATTAATTATTATTATGATAGAAGATAAATATGAAAGATGATAGAGATTTCTAGATGCAGAATATAAAGTAGATGATATATACAGTAGAAGAGAAATTGATTGATTAATAGATAGAGAAAAAGCAAGTTATAAAAATGGTCAGATTATAGGAGATAGATAACTAGACAGATAGATTTATAGACAGGAGATAGATGATAAGCATCTTCACCCGGGAATTCATTAACCCTTTCACCAACCGGCATCCCTGGATATTTTGTTATTGACCAGAGCAATCTTACAATTTTGACGTTTAAAAATCAAATCAAAATGAAGGCAAAAAGAATTCAAGTAAACCCAACAAACCACATATGTTTTGAAAGCAAACACTTGCCTGATTTTCAAAATTGCATTAAAGAGTTTATAGACATAAAAAACCAAAAAAACCTATAGAATTTTGAAAGCAGACAACCAGGCGATGCATTTGGCAATTTATATTCAAAATTTCTAGATACTTATCTAAAGAAAACATACTTTCCTAAAACAGTAAGATGTGAGGAGATCATAAAGACCCCACATGTGTATATGCACCAAAATATGCAGCAAAGGGAACGTTAAATCCACAGGGGACACCAAACAAATTGCACGGAGCATCACACAGATCTATCATTGTTTGTTCCCTTACACCAGTGATGGCACCAAGTGCCCAAACTACATCCAAAACCCACATATTTTTCACAAAGTGCTGATGCGACAATTTAAGCAGTAATTTATTACTTTCACAAGACACTAATACAGTAGAAAGGAGAAAAAGCTTTGGTTATCATTGTAGCTTCCTTCTAGGGTCCTGGGCTGCCTGGGACTGCAAGAGGCCTTGAGTCCTGTCTGGCGAACTCTGCTGTAGGGTGATGGTGCGGGTGCCCATAGAGAGGGCTCTGAGTGCCACCTCTGGCACCTGTGCCATAGGTTCGCCACCACTAATGACATAACATAAGTCACTTTTAGATGTGTGCCATTGTATTAGCCGCACAATAACAGAACTCTCCACGCTTCATAAGAATTCGAGTGAGAACGTCATAACACAGGTGTAAGTAATGGAGGATGGAGTGACATAAAAACTTTATTCCGGAATATGTGTGTGTTTTTGGTGTTACATATAACTTAATGGACATGTTCTGGGTCGCAGTGTTAATATGCAGCGACATTAGGCAAAGAGGATCGAATGTTCATCGAATCAGTCAATTTTCGCAAAAGAAAAAAAACGATCGCGAAATAAAAGGCAAAAGAGAGAAAGTGTGTTCTTAGTACTGGATAAGAGAGGGTTAAAAACATAACTATTAGCTGATATTATTCATTATTAAAATGTAGCAACATATAAAGTCAATATTTCCGTTATCTGTGAGGTGCAGCAGCTTCTGTGTGCAGCAAATTCTCCCTGTATCCTGATGGCTAAGAATCTGTAGGGGGACACAATTCAGGGGGCTGTATCTCTGGCTCTGTGACACATAGAACCTCGATTCTTTTTTCATAGGAAAGAAGATTGTCTCCTCTTTTATATGAATCTAAATTCATATTTGTAGAGATATTAACTGTTAAACTGCCATCGGGAGTGATTTTTATGTATAAAAATGGTACCTGATATTCTCACTTTAAACCTAAATATCTTTGGATTCGTGGCACCTAGAAACAAAGTTCAAGATTCATTTGAAAGAAGAGATTCTCCCCATTCAGGGGGCCCTGGTCAATTGCCCACTTTGCCTACCCATAGCGCTGGCCCTGCCCCCGACCTTGAGTGAGCATTGATACTATTACCCTAAAGATTTATCAGTAACTCCATGGCTCATCCATGAGTACTCCATCATGGCAAACTTTCTCACTTACTACACTTACACCAATCTCTCTTTTTCCCCGTGTGCTCCTTCCCCACCCCTCCCCCTTATACTTTATTGCTCAATTGATACAGTAGCTGGCTATGTATCTGATGAGACTGTGTTATACTTCCCCCTGCGAGGGGCATTTGTTTCGGCGGTTCTATTGTAAGGCGTCTTTATACTTCTTGATCAATAAAGTCATTTTGAAGCTAAAAATATGGGAAAATACGGACAGATCCTCCTCTGAGCCTATAAATCTTGTAATAGGCGTGAAATACAAATAAGCCAGTACAATTCTTCTTGGAATAGAGTTGAGCTTTTGATTTAATAATTGTCACTTACTCTAATATGGATGAGCGTTAGTCATGTTATTAATCAGTTGTTGTAGAAGTAGGATTTTAGGAGGGAAAGCTGATAATGACAGTTTGTTTTAGCCAGAAAACTTTGATAAGAGCAGAACATCTACTCTTACACAACTTAAAATTTAGTTCCTTGCAGCAGGGAACAACAGAAGTGTGCATTTTGCTGTTTGCCGTAAAAATAAACCATGAAAACAAATCGATAGGCACTTGCTTTAATTTAGTGGTTCTCAGACCTACTCAAAGAACATCTAACAGGCAGGAGGCCAAGGAAGCTAGAGAGCTCTTCCATGGCGAAAGAGTTTTGTGTACTATCTAAATAAACAATCACTTTAACTCGTCCTATGCTACTGACCTTTCCTCCAACTGCTCGAACCTCTCCAATTTATTTGTTCCAAAAAAATTCAGTACATTTCATCAATTTAACATCTTTGTCAACTCATATATTACATATATGTTGTTAAAGGGAACCTGCCATCACAAAGGGCATTTTTCATTGATGGCAGGTTCCAAAAAGGCATTTTATGCTAAGTAGTAAGTTTGCATACCTCCTCACTGCCTAACAAGTGGACAAAATGACACCTGCACACTGAGAATGGAGACAGGGCGATCCTTCTTCACTTCTCTGTGCGTATGACCGAGGAAGAGAGCTCACTCTGCAAGTGTGAGAATTGTTTGCTGAGGTGAGCCGACATAAGCCGGAGGAGGAAGGGAGGTAGAGAGATGCGATTGAGCAGACAACTGTTTGCCCTACCCCCCTACCACCATGAATCAGGCAGGGAGGCAGTTAAGATAAACTAAAAGATTCTACAGGATAAAAAATTAAAAAAAAAAAAAGGAACCAAAAGATGATTTGTATTGAGCATTAAATGTCTTTTTAGAACCTGTCATCACTACAAAAATGCCCTTCATTATGACAGGTTCCCTTTAAGATTTAAAGGGGTATTCTCGTCTGGACATTCACATTCAGTTTCATTAATCTGCCATATATATACATTTCTTCAATTAGATGTTATTGAAAATATTTTACTTGTGTGAAGATAATTTCCCATAAATGTTGTGATATGGTCCCTTAGAAACAAGACTGTGTCCTTGGATACAACCACCTCTGCTGGAGTGATTGCACAAAGAAACAAAAGGTTTTTGTATATGAAATGTATGGAAGTTACTGTATGTCCCACAGCCGTCCTGTGGTAATGTTCACTGAATCCAGGTGATCAGGCAGGACTCAATAGCGCATGTCTGGCCTCTGCTGCCAAAATGTGAGGTGGTTGTATCCGAGGACGCCATCTTGTTTCTAAGGGACCACACATTTATGAGAAATTCTCTTGACACAGGAACGTTGTTTAAATAACATTCAATTGAAGAAATGTTTACATATGGAAAATTAAATTAAATTAAATTAAATGTCAATGCCCAGATGGGAATACCCCTTTAAGGCTGTATGGAGGGATCACAAGAGTTAAGCTTATTCCATAGAGGGCAGGTGTACCGTATTGTAAAGCAGACACCTGTCGTTAACTAGCAATCATGACTTTAAACCTAAACTGTGTAGCCACATGGACATGTGATATTACTGCAAACCCCTCCCCCTGAAGATGTCACCAAACGCTCATAGGTTGCACAGACAGCCAGGAGCCTCGGAGAGATCATTTAATATTTTCTATTACAGCCTGCCAGAAGCAAAGCAGTGTAATGCGCTGTGCAATACACTCAATACATTATCACCTTTCTCTGTTGATAACTTGTCATAGCCCCCCTTACCCATCATTTAGGGGGTATTTTACCTTTACCATTATCTGATATTCTCATTTAACCACCGTCACAAGGTAAGAGACCAATTCACCGATTCTGGTGTGCCTTTGCACCTTGCGTTTATAATTACACTTGAATTCGAATTTTTCGCTGCACCATTCTCTCCGTTCTTTCTGTGGTTAACCCATTGGTTCCCAAGGGATTGCCATTTTTTCCCCGTGATTACCCAGTAAATCATATTGCATTGTGGAAAAACTGCTCAACATATCACAACATGTTGAGCCAAAAGAACAGGTAAGGAAGGACTCACCTGTGGGTGGACGTTGCCCATATATGAAATGGCATTGCATCTTTCCATCCCTATGACATTGCTGCCTGCTTGTGATGGTCACCTTTGTTAATCCTATTTTTATTACTAAAATACGGTAAAATCAGTCAATTTATTCCACAGTAAATTTTGGAATGAATTGATAAAACATTCAAAGCGCTCTCCTCTTCACAGGTTAATAAAGCCGGCGAATCTTTCAGGGGTGAACTGATTCCAGGTGGCCTACGCTTGTCTGTCTTCGGTTGCATTTCATGCCCTGCTAGGTTTGCAGAACAAAGTCTCTTTGTGTAAGAGAGCAGGATACAGGCTGGCGATGCACATAGGCAAGTAGCATATAGCCAAGAAACAAAGCAGGGAAACACAGAACAAGTGATCTGAGTCAATGGCGTCCCATTAGCAGCCACGTAATGTCGGGTGTAATTAGGAAGCTTTATCTGGCTGATTGTGTTAGAGCCTGGCACCTGCAGCTGTGGGTATCTGGCACAGTCTGCCGAGCGATAGCACTTTGGGGTGTAATTAGAGAACATTAGCTTTATTCAGAGCTTGGATTGTCCTTGGTATAATATCAGCTTCCATTATCAGAGAGGACTACTGCGCGGTTCAAGGGCCGACAGCAGCTGCTTGGAGCTCGGAACAAGGATCTCATCCTCTCTCATTTGGTGTTCAGAAAGAGTCTCATAACATGTTTTAGGAGGCTCATTATTTCTGCAACACTATTTTTTCTCCCTCGTAGGGGGCCTTGCTGATATTTCTTGCTATGAATACCCACTACAGAAATATCTGATTGTATACAATGAACATGTGGTAGTATGTACAGCATAGAATAGTCTGCAAGGATGGAAGAAGTTTGAAATGTTATGATTAGTCATTAATTCACTTGCTGTGGAAAAGTTTGGACAGAGTTGTTTTTGGGAGAATCATTAATAAGAGGCCTTAGAGGTTAATTCTAGAGGCTGTGCATTGGATATTAAAGGGAACCTGTCACCAGGGACCTCCTTTTCACTAAAGACAGGTTGCAGAAGCCCATCACAGCTGAATTGCACATCTGCCATTCTGCCTCTTATAAGCATTTGCATTACAATATAATTGTGTGCTATAACTTACATTGCACCCTGAAAAATTACTGGGGTAGTCACAGGGGCTGGGCTTTGGTTTGGATGCATTTCAAAAAACAATATGTGACTTGTCTGTGTTACTCACTCCCCAAATCTTGGCCCCCACCTTTGTGCTCCTATATAGCTCCTCCCTCGTGCTCCTTCACAGGAGCCCTGGGACTACACAGAGGATTCTCTCAGGGTGCAAGGTAAGTTACAATATACAATTATATTGTAATGCAAATGCTTAGAAAAAGCAGAAAGACATATTTGCACTGCAGGTGTCATGGGCTTCTACAACCTGTCTTTATTGAGAATGAGGACCCTGGTGACAGGTTCCCTTTAATGATACGATTACAACCGATTCCTGCTTCGCTCTATGGATACTGGTGTAGAGATGAAACTGAAAAAAAACGCTTCAATTGCAATCAGAGGCGAAAAGAAGGGTGCAGCTATTAGGTCACTTTAGCCCAGAAAGAACATCTGGAATTTGGCGGTTTGGTGCCAAAACAGTGAGTTTTTAAATTGTACCCAACTTCAAAAAATTCTGATAAATATGTGATGGAAAACTATCTATTCTTCTGCCTATTTCCTCTTTGCCCATCAATAAAAAAAAAATGAAAGTGGAAGCATGCAATGGTGATTTCCTCATCTCCTGCCTGTCTGGAGTTGAATGGCAGTCATCAGCTGAATCTGCAGAACTTTGTTGACAATGAAGCTGTCATCAGTGAGGGATGTGACGAGTGGATGTATGATTCTGTGCCTTTGTGATTCTTGCTGCTTCACTGTGTCTCTGAAGCAACTTCCCAATGATGCTCTAAGCTCAGTGGTCACTTCCATTTAAGAGCATCCTGCTTGAAGATTTGCTACGGCCTGGTCATGGTCTCATTGGGGGTCATTTACTAAGGACCTGATTCGCGTTTTCCCGACGTGTTACCCGAATATTTCTGATTTGCTTCAATTTGTATTGCCCCGGGATTTTGGCGCACACGATCTGATTGTGGCGCATCGGCGCTGGCATGCACGCGACGGAAATCGGAAAAATTGTCGCGGGACTCACGCTTACCTTCACCAGGTATAGGCTCTTGCATTCCGATGGACCACGGGGAACTTCAGAGCAGCAGCGACATCTGGTGGACGGCGGAGGAACTACCTTAGTGAATCGCCGGAATACCCAAATCCTCCGCAGAGAACGCGCTGCTGGATCGCGATTGGGCCGGGTGAGTAAATCTGCCCCATTATGTCAAAATGTGAACAGCATGATGACGAAGACTGTTTAAACGCTAATTCTAATTTAACTAGAAAATTTTGGTGATTCATGGATCAAACACCTGTTGTGACTTTTGCTGTTAAGCTTCTTGTTCGAGAACAGCAAGTTGTGCAAAGCGCAATGAAACAGTTGGACGTGTGCATCAAATATTTATAGATGGTCACTTTTAGGTCACTTATAAATGTTAGAGTGCATTTTAGATTCATCCGGAAATTTCACCCACAAGCCAAACATCTTTAGCTTTTTGTGGGTATTATATATGCATTAAGGCAGTGAGAGGAAGGGGCATGTTTTGCATTGCACCTGTAGCACTAGGTTTCTTCCTTTGCATCGTTTATGGTGGTGAGAGGAAATCCCAGGTTTTTCTAATAGCCACCAGTGTTGATTACTGCTGGATCTGTGTTATAACCATCTCCATACAAGGTGGCTGTTTGCTGTACAGATCCAATCATGAGTGTTAACCCTTTTATTGGCTCCTGCAAAACTGCTGGTGGCCGTAAAAAGCGGCCATTTTGGCTTAGAACGTCCCTATGTTGCCATAACAGTCTTTGTATAGCCCAAGGCTGTAAGTTTTATACCCAGTTATTAGCACATTGCAATGAATGATCAGTAAAATCCCCATATACTGCCTAGGGTTTAAAGTACCCGAGGGGATCTGAAAAATAAAGAAAAAATAAACATAAAAAAGTTAATATCTGTTCTTTGCTCTATTACAACAATTTATTTTGTGAATCCATAAATTCTGTCTCTAAAGATTAGTGATACCAACCCTGAGTTGCAGTTTCCTTCTATGTAAGCTACTTGAAGAGCAGTATAACCTTGCCATCTAAATTAACCCATCCGAAGGAAATTCTTGATATAGGCTTCTAAGGGCTCTTTCACACATTGGGGCTCATTTACTAAGGGTTCGCGGACCGCGATTATGTCGGGTTTCCCGAATATTTACGTTTTGCACCAGATTGCGATCGGATTGTGGCGCATTGGTGCCGGCTTGCATGCAACAGAAATCGGGGGCGTGCTGCCCCATTGTTTTTCACATCGTGAGTCATTCCTCCCCGCTACAATCAGGCTGTTCAACAAACAAGGCCCAAACAGAAGTAACCTGCGCCCCCCACCTAACCAGTACCTGCAAGTCCCATCCACAGACTAAACATCAAACTGACGATCATTGCTTGTCTCTTTTTTGTCTTTTTATCCCCCTTTTCTTTTTGTTCATTTATCCCTAATATTATTGTTGTCATAGTTTGTACTTCACTCTCTGTACCCTCTCTGCTGCTGTAACGCTGTGAATTTACCCACTGTGGGACTAGTAAAGGATTATCTTATCTTATCTTATCCATGCTTCTGTCATTTTCAGTAAGGAAGCCTTACTGAACTGTTTTTTTTTCACATTTCAACCAATCTGTTGTTCATAAAACCTTTCTTGTTTATTTTTGTTTTTTGCAGATCATGGAAATTAATAGAAGCCTATGGGTCCGCAAAAAAAACCCATCATAACAGTTCTATTTTTTCACTCATGATGCTGGGGAACCATTTGTTGTGTCTTCAAACCAATGTTAAATTGTATTATTTTTATTTATTTTTTTTAAATAGATGTAAACAAAAAAAAAAGAAACAAACATACTAAGATGTCAATGGATACACTAGTGTGAATCTTATTCCCTTACTAGGGGCACTCTAGCCATCCAGCATTTAGTGTGCAATATACCTTAATAGTTGCCTTCTTTTACATGGAGTCACCAGGTAGCCTTTCGTAGAAACTTTTTTGTGCTGAGGAAATTGTATAGAATTGGGTATATATTCCCATTTACACAGAGAACCTGTTGGTAGTTAGATGAATGCCAGCTATGTGAATGCTCACTGATCTGATGATGTTTTAAGGGTAGACCGCACTGGAAAAATAGGTAACATCTGGGGATTTGCTAATGATCTCTCCAGGATCACCACATCATATCATTAGGTAAGGTTTTACCAATCCAATAGATAGATAGATAGATAGATAGATAGATAGATATGCAACAACCCGGCCAATGTATAGGCAAGGGGGTAGTTACAAATAGGACCCTCTACCTGTCAGGATCCATCTGGTGAGCCTGCGCAACTCACCCAAGGGATAATGCAGGGAGATCTCAGGTAATCTGTGGCTGTAGCCTCTGCCTGCAAAGGCAATAGTTAAATGGGTGTAGGATCTTATCCATTTATGTGGCTGTATTGTAAACTGGAGTGTGATTGGACAGGTGCCACCACCAGGGGGGAGTATAAAACACCTGTGCAGGGGGAGCATATGGTCTTAGTCTGCAGAGTCAGAGTGAAGAGAGAGTCAGTGTACAGCACACTTTTGGTGCTTTCACAAAAACCAATCCCAGGACCAGACTGCTACCTGTTGTTAAATAAAGAACCGTGAGTTGATTTGCACAACATTGCCTCCATCTGATCCCTGGGTGCGGCTGTCTACCACCACGGGTTCCCCATCCATTACCCAGGGACATGTCTTACAGACACTCAGGGGTTGCCCCAGGGAGAACCAGTAAGACAGCCTCTCCCTCATCTAATTTCTTGCACACACCACCCGCTTTAGGTCAGCCCTCCGGTCCCCATACCAACCACCGTGACATCAGCGCACCTTAGGCCGCAACCGCCAGCCACTCCGGTATTCTGGGCCCCGGCTGCCTCCAGGCCCCAAGAAAAGGCTAGGCCCCAGTGGGGGATGTTGCATATAGATAATAGATAGATAGATAGACAGACACATATTCTTATGTTAAAAAGTAACATGTAACATCATGTTAAAAAGAATAAAGTGGCTTTATTTTTTCATGTTCAATTATTAGAATCCTCCAACATTTGTTTCCGTGTTCAAAATGTTTGACTCCATCTGAAATGGTTCACTATCACAGCAGGTGTGTCACTGCATATCTCTAGGTATAGTATCATCCAGAGTTTAACCCCTGAAGAAAAGCAGTCACTGTGATTTAATACAAGTAATCATGTCGTAATTTTTAACAAACATGAAATAATTTTTTTTTACCAATTCACATTCCACATGTTTCACAGATTTTATATGCAAAATACAATTGAAAGTAAACAAATGATCAATAACAAGGCTTCATTTGGTCAGATGGGCCTATCACTTGGGAAAGCTCTTACAGAATAGTTAAGGCTTCTTATGTAGACTTAGCTCCTCCAAATTGTCTGTAGTGGAAAAGACTCTTAGCATCCAGGTCTCCGGAATATTTCATAGCTTCAGCGAACATTTTGACCACCTAGAAAATATAAGTAAAGCTCATGTCAACAAATTACCAGGACCGAAAAAAAAATCATAATTTATAGTTATGTAGTCTTGACAGGATTCTGAATGTGCCGACCTGACCCCATTAATACGCTGGATCTGAATTGTTAGCTGCGCTATAAGTTATATTGATTAAATGTTCATCTGCTGGACTATAAGAGAGAACATTTTACACAGTCTCTATAATGCGAGAAATAAATGGTTGATGTAGCAAAGTCTAGGGAAGCAAGTGCTCAAATTGGATGTGAACGAGGAGTGGGTGAAATGTACAGGAGAATTTCATCTTTTTAAACATGTCCACGTACGCACTAAAAGTACAGCATTGGGATGGCTGATAAAAACTCTTAGACCCCGAATTAAATTTATGGCTCAAGACAAGCTTCTTTGAAAGCCTGACATACAACGCACATTTATCCATAGGCTTAAAAGGTACAGAGTGATGTACAAGGAGTGTATGAGAATATGATTCTTGGCAGTTCTTGTACTAAATAACTGCCCACCACAAACCTCCCCCGACCTGCTAAACCAGGAGTCACTACAAGGGTGAGGGGTGAATGGTCTCCCCAACTCAAAGCATAGGGAAAAATCATTGTGGTCCTGGCTTCCACTACTTGGTGTGTCAACATTTGTGAAAAAAACAACCATAACTCTGGTGATGTGTCCCTCCTATAAAAATCCATAATTTTGTGATCTTGTAGCTGTAATAATAAAAAGTTTCCTTCCCACAGTATTGCTGCCATTCGTACAGCGCTCTCAGCAGGAGAGTTGCTCCACCTCCAGATGTAGACACTGTCATGTATTGGAGCTAGAGAAGCAACTGGACAGTGGGGGAGATTAATAATTGTGCAAAACTGTGCTAGGTCCAACCTGGCATAGTTTTTCAAAAGAACGGAGGCATGGGGCGGTAACGTCCAGTGCCTGCACTCTCCACAGGCCGCCATGGCCCTCTATCTCCCCTCCGTGCCCACATGGCTTGGAGGTGGTGTAGTTGCAGTGATAAATCACCCCAAATGTCTGTTTAGGTGTGTCATCTCTGACACACATGTCATAGGTTAGCCATCACTGCCCTAGTATCTACCAAGCAACCTGGAGAAATAGTAAAGGTTGCATCTTTCGCCATAGATGGAAGCCTGTGTTGCACGGGGTAAGACCACCCACATCTACACCTATGTATATCTCTGGAGGGCAGGCACCCTGCATAGTCATTGTAACAAACTATTTATGTGAATATACAGTGAGACACCAAAAAAATCTAAAAATATGGGCATGGGTGATGTATCATAAAATCCGGTCTGACTAATTGTCCTAGCCAAAAACCTGAACAAAACAGAGTTCAGGTTTCCAGATGTTCAGGCCCTTCAGGGTCACCACCAATTGACACATCTGTATTTTGGCCTTGATCTGGTGGTGATAAAAGAAAAAAATATATAATTTGCACGCACCTGACACACATATTTATGTATATATTTCTCATCTCCCACATGATCCAGTTTAGCACACAATGGTCTCTTCATAATAACAGATACTAAACCCAATAATTGCCGTATTATAATTTTTGTTGTGATGCTTTATGTTGTAAGGGGAATTGCTGCACTACTCACTACACACAAGTTTTCTACAGTTTTACAAATATGAGGATATGCCAGATACAGGACTGGTTCCCTATAGAGACAGGCTGATGAAAACTGAGGGCTACATATTATTATTACAAGTATGTGCAGTAATGTCTTGTATATATAGAAAATTGAAACTGACCTGGAAGTTGGTAAGTAAAGCGACTCCGCTGTCCACTGCAGTCCTCCTGATGATGAAGTTGTCACGCACATACTTAGTGTTGCTGTTTGGCAAGTTAATTACCATATCAATGTTGCCTTCTTTGATCAACCTGAAGAAAGAACAACAGGATGAGCTGCAACAGAAAATTACCTTGTCTCTGGTGGACAAATTGTCCAGAGCGTTAGCAAAAAATTGCATAGAGGTACATATTTTATCATGTAAAAGAGTCCATGTGAAAGTTTGAATAAGGTTGTCAAAGATGGTAAGGAATACTTCGGGAATCTACTCTATGAATCCCCCACTCAATATTACATAACAGGGATGGCAGGACAACGGCTTTACAGGTGCAACTATAATGTATCCGTCCCATTCAGACAACCGTAGAAGTTTACAAGCTGGTACCCTGAATACTTGTGTAAACTACCTTTACAGCCAACCCAAGTTTGAACCTCAAGACAATCCTGTTTTCATACCCAGTATTGCTAAATGTGCGCTGGGCCCCCAATTATAATGTCTATTTTATTGTACTAGTCTTTTTAAGGAAAGGTACACCATATGGGCCCCTTAGACCTTTTGCACCCAGTTGCGACTGCATCCTCTGCATCCCCTCAAGTTAAACCCCTGTTCATATATCTTTCATAATATTTTTCTTATCCCAGTTTGCCAGAACTAACCAATTAGTCCCACAGACAATCACAACACTACTGTACATCCCCCACCACACAAAAGTACAGTTACAAATGTACCATCCAGAGAACTGCACATTGTGGCCAACCTGAAGTACTGCAGTTCTGTTGCACATGAGTGGTCATTCATATATAATTTAATATACTAATACATTTCAGTACATAATGTACAGTACACATGGTGTGTGAAGTCACATACAAAAAGTTTCAGTCTAGAACTTACTTGGAGATTGAAGGAGAACCGGACTGTCCCTCCTGGGAAGGCCAAGCAACAGCTGTAGCAGGAACATCATTTGCATTCAGCCAATCAGCAGTGGCCTCAGTGGCGTACAACTTTGTAATGGGAGAAAATGAATCAAATGTTAACATATTAGTATTTATGTATTATACGTATATCAACTATCTTCTTTTTGTTCTATTTTTTTTATCTTTTACCTATATTCAATCTGCCCCATATATTTGTGAATTCGGTCTCTTTTCTATATTTTCAGATGTTTGAATATTGAAGTATTATTATTATTTATTTATTATGCACCCCTTTTTACATGGTGCTGTACATTCAGTAAGGGGTTTATATACATTACAATGAGTGTAAATGCAAGTACAAAATTCTACAGAGATCTGGTACACATGGAAGTAGGACCATACCAGAGCCATGTATGGTGCCAACAGAGAGGTGGTGAGGTGTAGAAGACGTATGAAAGCAATAGACATTAGAGTCCAGTTGGAGAGGTGTGAAGAAAAAGGGCCAAATCAGTGATACCAAAGGAACATGGTGATCAATAGTGTCAGAGGTCAGGTCAAACAGATGTAGAGTATTGGGGTTTTGCCTTGGCAGTCAGTAGGTTGTAAGAGGCTTTGGTTAAGGAAGTCTCAGTGGAATGATTGTGTTGGAAACCAGATTGTAGTTTGTCAATGAAGGATTTAAAGGAAAAAAAGGAGGATAGTTCTAGATGCAGATATTGTTCCAGGAGTGGAAGTAGTGAGCAGAGTAGTAGTAGTTCAGCAGAGAGATTAGTCCAGACATGACGTCTTTAGGATAGGTGTGACATTTGCATGTTTAAAAGGAAGATGGAAGAACACCAGTAGAAACGTTAGTGAAAGGTTAAAGTGGAGAGTTACAGTTGGGATGAGCACAGTGGTCAGGTTGGGGATAGGATGTGATGGAATTGGGTCAAGCACACAAGTAGTGAGGTGAGTATAAAAAACCAGAAATGTGAACATGATGGGGCAGATTTACTTACCCAGTCCATTTGCGATCCAGCGGTACGTTCTCTGCAGTGGATTCGGGTCCGGCCGGGATTCACTAAGGTAGTTCCTCCGACGTCCACCAGGTGGTGCTGCTGCGCTGAAGTCCGCCTAAATGCACTCAAGTTCAGCGGCCTATTCATAGTGAAGGTAAGTGCAAGTTTCGCAACCCTTTTTTTTTTAAATACAGCGTTTTTTCCGAATCCGTAGGGTTTTCGTTCGGCTACGCCCCCCCCCCCCCCATTTCCGTCGGGTGCATGCCAGTGCCGATGCGCCACAATTCGATCACGTGCGCCATAATCCCGGAGCAATTCAGGGGAAATCGGCGCAAATCAGAAATATTCGGGTAACACGTTGGGAAAATGTGAATCGGCCCTTAGTAAATGACCCCCGATGTGTAATCATTGCACAAATAGTAAAACATAGCCCTGCGGGAAGTATAGGGAGTCAATTTTAAACAGATACAGAGATTTTTTATAGATACAGAAGGAACACATTTTCTTACCTTGAATCCTTCATCTTTAAGTTGTTGGGCAGTGCCAAGGAATTGGGGACGGAAAGAATGCTACAGGAAATAATAAAGAGAAAGATGCATTACACATTTCCATGTTTCTCTTCTGTTAGAAAAAAAAGAGGATATTGGGAATATAACAGATCTGTTAAACATTTCATTTCATTTTATTATGACTTCTGTTATTTTTCTGTTACTTATAATACAGGATGCTGAGCTGTTCTTTCCCTCAAAGCTAAGCTGAACCTTGATGAAGGTTATATCCTTTGTGTTCTTAATGTGGTGGACTAGTTTCATGTATTGTATGCTGCTTTGTTCTGTTTTTATAAAAATTCTGTCAGGCTCTATGTACATTATGAATATGTTAACATGAACCAAAGAAGAATTTTTACCAGGCCTCATTGTTTATAGTACTTGTCTTTTCTTATTGGCTGCTAGGCCAGTTTTCATCAGCACCTTCTGCACCCTCTCAAGTTACCCCTGTCAATGTAATGTAATGTTTTATTATACTGACCTGGATTCCAATAAGGATTCCTTTTTGGGGTAGTTTGAAACCAGTAGAGATCATGGCCTTCAGGAAGGCAGAGTAGATATTTTGCCCATAGCATGCAACCTGAATAGAGCACAGTAGAACCATTTATATAAGCAAACGATTACTACATCGGCGTATTAACAGATACACTCTATACTATACACTCTATGAATAGCCGTGGACACATTGCAAAGTAAAACATATGTTTGTTAATTATATAAGACCTACATAAAACTAATACTTATATGCAATTTATGACATCTCAAGAGTGTAATTTACTCTTTTACCAAACCAAAGATGACCAAATTTGCTGGATGGCTTTGCGGGACAAACGGGAGTGTGTCACAAATTATGTCAATGCCCCAAAATTATGCCACATTTTTTTATACCATTAACTTGAATATTCACCATTTAACTTAGTACTTAGTACATACAGTAGGGGGCTAGAGAGACTAGAGTCACTTGTAGCGAGCTTTCACGTCAGAAAAATGGCTTGAGACATGGTCTCTTTTCATGATTTTGTTGGGACATTTATATAAAATAGCACTGTTGTTAGTTTTCTTTTTTATTCTTCATCCTCTTCTTTAATCACCCAAATTAAACTTCCCTTTTTCACCGTTTAAGACTGTGAGACTCCTACACCCGTCATTGGGATCATTCTTCCCTCGGTTACACTTTCCTTTCATATACACTGTGCTCTTTATCTGACTTTAAAGTTATTTTCTAGGATTATATATGATAGAACTGTAGTGCTTTACTGTTCTTTGCCGTTCATTCTCAATACTTATTCCTTGAAGCTAATTTAGTTCTTGAACTTTTACATGTCTGAATTTCCCCAATGCAGTAGAATAAGTCCATAAAAACCCTCAGATATAAGTCATGCACACTGTACCTCTGGGGTTTAAATTGGTTCATAATGCAGTAATGGCCCCCAAAACATAAATTGTGAAAATTGTTTATGAAGTTAAATTTACCTCACCGGTGGATGCCATCTCACAGCGGAGAACTGGATCAGCTCCCCTCAAGCGTGGCCAGGAGAACATTGGTGCCTGTTTAAAGATAATGATTATTCCCATGACAATAGAACATTATCACTGACTAAATGTTTATACTTCCTAGATGTTCACCTTGATGCCAACATAATCTGCAGGGATTATAGGACTCTCTAATGTTGGGAGAGGGCCCTCATCAATCTTCTCACCAATCATGACTTTGGTGGCCACATCGATGAAGTCAACTCCCAAAGTCTTGGACACAAATGGGAAGGAGCGAGAGGCTCTGAGGTTACATTCAATGACCTATAAGGACAGAAACCAGGTAAATTAAATAAGAAGGAGACTCTGATGTTACATTTAATGACCTATAAGGAAGGAAACAAGGTAAATTATATTTCTTCTTATAGACATTTAGCAAGGTACTTGTAAGGTTTTGTATGAGTAATGTCCAATCTGAGAAATCTGTCAGACCTATGACCTTTAGATGCTCTTGCTGGTAGGTCAAAATGTCCACAGTACAACAATTTTATGATATGTTAAGAAAATTATCCATACACAACAACCTTTATGATTGTGATCCACAGTCTCCAGCCAATTGATACTTGTATAAATTGATACTTGTTTCATAGAAGCCACCATGGCCATTTGAGTCCGTAATTTGAGTGCTTACTTCTCTGTGTAGAAAATGTATTTCCTAAAATAAAATCCATCCATTTCTTCTGTCTCAGTAGGAATTAAAGCAATTTTCTACCCAATCCAGACCACTAATGGAACCTACTAACAATTTCCAAATTGAACTTTCTTTAAGATGTTATAGTGACTTTTGGAAACACAAGCCTTGCTGATATCAAATTCTTCAGACTGATATGTTATTTTTACCAGATCAGACCAGTCCAGAACATTTTCTGTAAGTTAACATCAGGCTGAAACACACGGGTATAGTGTGGTATGAAATCGAAGGGCTTTACAATATTTTTAACCAAAAGGGCAGAATGGTCTACAATATCAAACTTCACAGTTCACTGTTTCCCAGCCTCCTCCTTGATGTTTTGAGACAGCCATGAGGTCTCTATGTGGTCACTAAATGTATACTATCCTCTTTTCTCTGTGGACTGCATATTAATACTATAGTTTACTGTTATACTGTGACAGCAATTACTTTAGAGCCTAGACTTTGACCCTCTTCAAATTTTAAATTAATACATCACTGGCCAATTAACATTGAATGATGTATACATTGTTATATATTATTCTCCACCTCTCCAAAGGTTAATATGTCATATTGGGGCAGATTTACTTACCTAACCCATTCGCGATCCAGCGGCGCGTTCTCTACGGTGGATACGGGTCCAGCCGGGATTCATTAAGGTAGTTCATCCGACGTCCACCAGGTGGCGCAGCTGCGCTGAGGAGCATCGGAACGCACTGGAGTACACCGAGCCGGGCTGAGTGAAGGTAAGCGCGTGCCGAGCGACAAATTTTTTTTTTAAATGCGGTGGTTTTTCCGAATCCGTCGGGTTTTCGCTCAGCCACGCCCCCCGATTTCCGTCACATGCATGCCAGCGCCGATGCACCACAATCTGATCGCGTGTGCCAAAAACCCCGGGTAATTCAGGGGAAATCGGCGCAAATCGGAAATATTCGGGTAACACGTCGGGAAACCGCAAATCGGGCCCTTAGTAAATGACCCCCATTATGTTTACTACCCATTGTTATAATTTATTTTAAAAATCAAACGAAAACTATTTGACCTCAGTCATCTGGACTTGGGAGTATTGCTACAAATGCGTACCTATTGTTAGGTCCCTTGACCACTAGAACAAGGGTCCTGACCGCTGAACTTTCTGGTCAATGGTTGATGACAATGATAAGAAGACTTAAATTAATGATGGTCATGCACGTTTCGACTATTAAATACTTATTGGGCTACATCAAATATCTGCGTTACACTCAGCGACATAGACATTGAATGATGATGAACTGCTCCATACAAACTCCAGCAATGAGGATCCAGGATCCATCTCTGGTGCTCCTGGCACCTGCTTATTACATCAATGAAGGTGGCAAAGAAGCCCCTGACTTCATGGGCATTTGTCATAGGTCCATTGCATGCACAGTTAAGCCAGCATGCACTTCTCCAGCTTCCCTGAATGACTGTATAGGTGTCGGGAGCTTTAGACCAAGTCTAAGGGTTTGTTTTTTATCTTTGTCCTGGAGAGAGATAAGTCCGTAAGTGGTCCTTGGGTGGTTTAGTGTTCCAAATTTCCTTAAAAGATTCAGTTTAAGCCATCATTTTTACAGTATTTAAGTACATTAGTTTGCTTTGCTCCATATTGAAAGGTATGCAGTGTATCACACAATAGCAGACTTGTTTTATTGTGTTATTGTTTAGATGAAACTCCTGTATTTATATACTACTTATCCAAAAAGGCTTTTCAGTGGATCAGTAGAGCTGCACTGCTGAGGGTTCATTACCCTTTAGTGCTAACCCAGGGAAAATAAGTAGTGCAGCTCCTCCAATAAACACTTATCTGTGGGGTTCCCAGTAGTTAGACCCTAATGATAATCCTGTAAATATGTAATTTATGTACAAATATGTTTTTAATACTCTGCCTCTTTAAACTGAACCTATCACAGAAAACAAACAAGCGCCTATGGGATTCCGATCTGTATCTAACACCAACGCAGCTAGTGACAGGTGACACGTTCCCTTTGTGACAGCACCCTGGTATTACTGTATTATACAGTCTGATAGGGGCTCTTTTCTTATCAATGCCTTGTCAAGTTCCTCGCAGAATGGTGATTGACAGATCAATAGTGTAGTGACGGAGCGCAGAGGAGCTGGTATTATGCAGGCAGCCCACATACAGCTGTCTGCAGACACAGGAGGAGGAAGCAACATGGAACTAGATTGCTTTGTAAATTGAGATAATCCCCAAAAGACTTCCAGAACTCTGGTGAATGTTCTAAAACCTGAATATTACTTGGCTATCTAACCTTATTAAATGAGGGTGGCAATTGAAAAATGTATATTGTAATCATTTCTTATAATTGATGTCTGATTAAGAGAGAAGATTGGTCCAGGAACTACAGAATAGATCTACAAATTCATTGAATCCTCCCAGAAGGCGATGAAGTAAACACACATCATTTGATTTCTACTAAGAAATTTTTACATGCCAGCGGCAGAATCCAAAGACTATAGATTTTGAAATAAGAAACACTTTAAAAAAACATTTTAACTTAAACTTTGTGAGCAGATCTGAATCATTTTAGTAGTTTATATAAGTTTAATATACATTATCTGGCTCCCTGCCAGCAGCATGTGGGGAGTCCAGGGGGAGGAAGCAGCTGCACCCTGTGTTGGCTTGTGTCAGTCTCCTCTCCTCCACACTCATGCAGCTCCCTCCCCACTTCCTGTCATCTGCAGAGAGTGGAGGGAGGGGGGGTGTGCAGTAGAGGAAGAATGCATGATGAGACACATAGACTGCTGGAGCTGTCCCAACCCCTGGACTCACCACATGCTGCTGACAGGGAGACAGGTAATGTGAATTAAACTTCTCTACTAAAATTATGTAGGTTGCAAACAAATGCATTTTTAAAATCTCTGACTGTCACTTTGTCTATGGGAAGATTTATCAGAAGTGTCTGAGAGCAGAACTGCTCTAGTTGCCCATGGCAACCAATCAGAGCTCAAGTTTCATTTTCCCACAGCTGTTTATAAAACTACAGCTGATCTCTGATTGGTTTCCATGGGCAACTGAAACAGTTTAACCTCAGACACTTCTTATAAATCTCCTCTTATCTCTGTATCCCTATCCATCTTACCTCGCACATGAGTTGTCTTCTACTCATTGCTTATAGTTACCAATCACAACTCAGAGCTCATATTAATGACCTGAGGCAGAACAGCAACCAATCACAACTCAGCTTCCAACTACCACAGCAGCAGCACATAATGGCTACTGTATATGGTGGTAAAAACCTGGTCTATGATGTTCCCTGAGTCACAGAGAGCGACTATGCAAAGTTTGGTGCTTGTTAACACGGCGGTACAGATTCCTTTAGTCAACAGACATACATACACACATACATACATAGTTAGATATGAATTTATGTACTCACCAATACATCATTTCCCCTTACAAGGAATTGTACATTGAAGGGTCCAGAAATAGCAAAAGCATTTGCAATTTTCTTGGTTGCAATTTTCACCTACAAATGACAGAAAAGAGATCAGTTTGATGTTTCAGTAGTGCATTGAGAGACCATTTTGATGTATCTGCATCTATAGCCTATAGCTTATTTACAGTCCATGAGCTATAGGGTCCATTTTAAAATAATGAAGATGAGTTTTGTACATTACCATAATAAGGATCCCATAGAGATGGACCTTACTGATCCCCTTGAGGACTCCTCTTATGTAACATGTGTTCTTATGGATGGTACATGTATGGGAATGTTCTTCTAGAAGAGAATAGCTTTGTACATACAGCACTCAACTCATAGGAGCCTCTGTCTATTACCATATAATATTTTTCTCATAACTTTGTAATCATTTCACATATTAAAGAGCACCTGTCACGAGGAATGTCATTTTTAGCTGGTGACAGGTTCCAATAAGGTATGCTAAACAGATTTTTAAAAATCCTTTTGTCAGCATTGTGAATCATTTCAGTACTTTATGAAAGGTTGATTCATATTATCTGGCTCAATGCCAGCAGCATGTGGGGAGTCCTGGGGAAAGAGTAGGGGGGATGAAGTTAGACTCCTCCTCCACACTCCTACATCTCCCTCACCCCTCCCCACTTTCCGTCATGTGCATTGAGCAGGCAGAAGAGGGAGGGGGATGGTGTGATGCAGAGGAAGAATGCATGAGGAGACACAGTCTGCAGCTGCCACACTTTCCCCAAAGGAGTCACCACATTTTGCTGGCAGGGAGTCATGTAATGTGAAATAGAATTTTGTAAAGTACTGAAATCATTCAAAATGCTGACAAAGGCATTTTTAAAATCTGCATAGCAGAGGCTATTAGAACATGTCACCTGCTAAAAATTACATTCCGGGTGACAGGTTTGCTTCAATGTCAAATAATACATTTTGTCTTCAACTGTACATCCCAAAGCTACAGTAAGATTCCTTATAGTTAGTAAAAACACCACTACAAGTTCTCTACAGACACTGAACAAGCAGGATTGTACATTGCAGGAGCCAAGCTGTGTCAGTGTGGGTTTCCTCTGTGTACTAAAGTTTCATCTAACAATCCAGAATTAATATAAAAAGGGGCAAATTGGTTTATTATAACATTAGCTTTTGGAGTATGTCTGAGACAGAGGCTACAGTAAGGTATGGCAATTTTTGTACAGAACTTCAAAGAAATTTGAATTTCTGAAATTGACTTTAAATTGATGTATTTTGGAATGTAATCTCTGATTGTAGTTTAGATTATCATATTTCTGATGGTAACTATAATTTATATTGGCAGGATTGTAGAAATTTTACATTTTTGAGAGGTTGCTCTACTAGTGCCAAGTATCTGTATCATGGGTAAAGTCCAGAACATCTGTTAAAGTCAGCATACATCTGTTGGCTCCCCCTGTATATCATTTAAATGTCATTATTTCTGCCATTACTCCATGTGGCTGGGGAGGGGGGAGTTACATAAACTGTGGTTGTTAAATGAAGAGCAGAGGAATAGTGTTTGTCTTCTGCTGACCATGATGCGGGGTAGATGACAGCGGGAAAAAGAAACAATCGATGTGATGAAGTAATTGAGATATGGAGCGTTAGATTGAATGCAATAACATAGGAAAAGAAAGACTCAGAGACTAACATTAAATGGAATTTAGTCAATTACTGTAATTCCTTATAATGTAGTATAAATGTATATTCTTTTAGATGCACCTTAAAGAGAACCTATCAGAAGGTTTTACTCCACTATAATACCATCCACCTGTTTTAGGTGAAATCTCATCCGTTTACTTGTTTAAAAAAAATACCCTAAAGACAGGTGAATATGACTCTTCTCATCCCAGTTTTATCTGAGATGAGTCCAGTTTATTAGTTGCAGGGGGTGTCATTTCAGAAGGATTACCTCCAGGATATGTTAGCAATATCAAATCAGTGTTGTCTCAAACCCCAGTCCCCTCACAGCACTTTGATAAGTAAATCAGTTTATGTTATGTGAACTTAAAATTATGCATATTATATTTGTAGCGTTTCTGAAAATCAATAATGAATGATGAGTTGCACAACTGCAATTCAATGAATGGTTCTGTGCCTGATATGTGGCACCCTCAATCAGCTGATTGGTCAGGTTGGCATGTCTTCCTTTGTGACAACGTTATGTAAATATTTGATACTTGTAATGATGTGCTTGGGTTCAGGCAAACAAAGAAAAAGATTCAAAATGGCTGCCTTTCTGGATACTTCTAAAGATTTGATGTTTTTTTTACCCTATACTCCTTTCAGTCTTTTTGAAGAGAAAATGGTTATATGATTATGACTGCAATTACTAACTCTTTTTCCAATTGCTAAAGTATATGTGGTGGGATCTCCATCATTGGAGCTGGGTTTAAATATGTCTACAATGGCTCTGAAGATGGCCGACGCAATGTGATGACATCATGCCTGCCATTTTCCGAGCCGCTGACAGACGCCACACAGAGGAAAAGCATACCTGCTGCTTTAGAGAAAGGGGGAGAGATATGTTTGTTATTTTCTCCCACTGCTTAAATAAGGAGAGAGGAGAATCAGGGGGTATAGACCGGACCCATTAAAAGTGAAGAGACGAATGCATCTTTTTCTGTAGCCAACTTCTTATAATGTCCCCATTTCTTTGGCCTGTAATTATTAGGATGAAGCTAAAGAAAAAAGTACATAATAAGGATTGAGATTCACAAAAAAAATGTGAGATTACTGGCTACTGTGGGGTAGACACAGCATTTGTTGGCTACTGTTGGGGCAGCATGAAGACTGTTGGCTATGGTAGGGTTACATATTGGCTGGTGTCTCAGGCTATAAGACAATATGTTCATCTTTGTGGTTACCCTCCAAGGGCTAATTGTTATGGCAATACTGTACAAATGTAACAACTAAACACCTCACTAAGTGTAGTAGATATGTATGCAGTGATAGCATTACATTTGGCTCCATTAAGCCAACCACAAGGCCAATGTGGCCCCAGTGAAAATGAATTTGACACCCCTGCCCTAGGTGAACGTTCCACATATGAACTACATCTACCATCTGGCCACCATTAGATGGACACCTGAAATTCTAAGAATCTAAATATTATGCTTTCTCTTTACTGTAAAGCAATAAATATAACCTTACCTTTTCAAGTGCTCCTTGGCTGATGGTCTGTGTTGGAATCATGAGGGTAGCATCTCCTGAGTGAACTCCAGCATCTTCCACATGTTCTGAAATAGCATGACAAATGACCTGCACAAATAAAAATTATGTACATTAAAAATAATTCCTCTGGTTTATTATACAGCACGGTTGTCCAACTGGCGATCCAATAACCACGTTTTGGCTCTGTCTACAATGACTAATGAGGCTCTCAAACATGTAAGAAGCCATGCAATTACAATCCTGAAAATGTAATCGTTCCTGGATCAGGACACAATGCTCAGGTACTGAGATACAATGACAAAGGCTCCTGTCTACAGGAACAGTTAAGGAGGTCCAGGTATATACTGCAACCAACAGCATGTTAAAACTTCCAAAATTAGCTAAGGGTAAAAACTATAGCTATGATGAATAACGGATATAACAGAAACCATTATAAATTATTGTTGGCCAAATGATGATCTGATTATAACCAGCGAGATCTGCCATGGTGTCTGTCATTTTGAAAGTGACAAAACTGAGGTTTTAACCTTATCACTACATCACTGATAAGGGCGGATTTGGTACTTCCGGGACCCGTATGTGAAAAGTTCTGCTTTTTAGCAATATTATCCTATTCCTAATTTCTCACATGACTGATGATGATAGAAAAATAAGAAATGGGAAATAAATAATAATAATTCCAATGACTATCCCCAGATAACGACTTACACGGCCTTCTTTTGCTACAGCATCCATCTCGACCTCTCTTGCTCCTTGGACGAACTTTGTGATGACCACTGGATGCTCCTGCAAAAATAATATTCAAATACATTTTACTCTTCAGCTGGAAGCAGAAAATATACACAGTCCAAATACAAAATCCACTCTATTTACAGCCCATATGGAGGCACAATAGTGTACCCAGACATTCCTTGGGAAAGATGCCATCTCCTTTCTTCTGATAGTTGATCTTGTCAATCTCCTGTAGCTGAGAGCTTGCATTGCTCACTATAAGTCTTTCTCAGATCAAACCTGCTTCCACGTAAATACCTCTCTTCCTTCTAACCACCTTGAGAGTGTTTAAAGACACTTTCATCTTCTGAGTTAAAACTTCACAGGATGATCTTTAAATACATAAAACCTCTACTCATGCCAAAAAGAGGTCTAATATGAAGACAAGGAACATTACCCTAAGAGCTGGCGAGATGTGAACATTTTGCTGCCAGACTATTATGAATTATATATAACAGTGTTAGTTGAAGATAGAGCAGTTCAAACCATTCCCACGATCTAGGTACTTTACGTAACTATTTCATAGATATAATAAATAACATAATAAAAACATTCTAATGTTTCTTAATCTAAACTTATTTAACACCATGTACAGTAAAATAAAACATTATTACAGATAGATAGATATGAGATAAATAGACAGATAGATAGATAGATAGATAGATAGATAGATAGATAAAAGATAAATAGACAGATAAATAGATAGATAGATAGATAGATAGATAAATACTGTGGATAGATAAGGGATATGTACTGAAGATAGATAGATCTACATTAGTGGCAGCACTCCAAAAATAAAATAAAAAATTTGTGAAATTTATTCCATGGCTGGATGTATTGCTGGATGCAAGATATAACACCAAAATGTGCATTCCAGCCATGAACTAAACTTCACCAATTTTTCACTTGGAGTTTTGCCTTTTCTGTGGACTTAGATACTAATGGACCAGCAACCAGCTTAGCGCTTTCACCCCAAACTTGAACCTGAAACACAAACAGCAGTGCCTGTTCAACTTCGGGGTTGTTGTGCCAAATCCGCCAAATACGTTAAGGACCCGAATTTGGCATTTCAAACCTGCCCATCACTAGTAGCAACATTTCGATTTACAACTTTGTCATGTAGACATATCTTCATGTCTTCTTTGAGATATGTATGATAGATAGATAGATAGATAGATAGATAGATAGATAGATATGATAGATAATGTAATATTATATTTGACTTTTAGATTGTGTTTGTCCTTTACCTCCACTACCATAATAGTCTTAATGAGGATAGTAAAAATGCTGGTTATCCAAAATGACCGCCATTAGATCAGTTTATCTCATGACAAGGAGCTGTATTCTCAGTATAGCTACAGATGCACAGTGAAGTACCCACAGACCTGTACCGGCATTGTATTATGGCTCTGTACAGCTCACTGCTAGAGAAAGATAATATATAAAGTTCATGATCCTGCTATAAAAAATGTTTTTTACCTGTGACACGCGGGTGGCTTCAGCTAAGAAGCTCTTAAGTTCCTCATCTCCATGCACCACGTTCATTGCTGAACCACTAGAAATATAGGAGACATATGAATGAAATTCTGTGTATTACTATAGCAGATGCTATGCGGTCTTGGATTATTTCATGGTTACCTGAGCACATAGGAAGGACGTAGTAAACATGGGTAACCAACAGTCTTTGTGAACTGCAAAGCATCATCCTATAGATGCAAAACAACGAGATCAATTATCAATAATACAGCAGTAAATTCACTCTTAATACATAAGAATCATATATGTATATATACATTTGTGTAACTGAAAACTGATTGTTACCAGAGAGTTCACTGCTTTCCATGGTGCTTGGGCAATCTGAAGCTCATCCAGAATTGCTGAGAATATGGACCGGTCTTCAGCCCGATCGATCTGCAGGGGGCTGGTGCCCATGATCTTCACTCCGTTCTTGTGTAGGGGCACTGCCAAATTGTTGGGGATCTGCCCTCCTACTGAGATGATGCAGCCATCACATTGCTAGAGATAAGGACAATAAACACTTCATGTATCTTGTAATGTGCATTATTAATTACTTCCATGATTCCCATCTTCTCTAGGGTTACATTACATTTATGTTACATTTAAGAGACTTCATTTATTTAGAGATTCTTTCCTTTATTCACCTGTTCAAAAGTCCCAATAAGTAAAGAACAAGTTTATTGTAGAACTATGGTTGTCGTCTGTAACATTACTGTCCTCTCTTCAATCACCTAATATTGGTTTGGGCAACACGTTCCTACATTTGTATTTTAGCTCCTATTGTTGCTTTCCTATTCCTCATCAAAATCCTAGAAATGTAAGGGGGTCATGGAAGCATTTTAATATAAATCCTTAAAGGACATCCACCACCAGTATGAAGGATTGTAAACCAAGCACACTGACATACTGGTGTATGCCCCCTATGGCAGGATCTGCTTTGAAATTATGCAAATGAGCCTGAGGGGCTTTGGGTACCATAGGTGTAAATGGAGCCTGGAGCCACTCAGGCTTATTTTCATAATTTTTAAACCCTTTTTTTCTTAAAAACAAGGGCAAAAGAAGCAAATAGAAGAGTGGATCTTGCCAGAGAGGGCGCACACCAGCATGTAAGTTTTCCTGGTTTACGATCCTTAATTCTGGTGGTAGCTTTCCTTTAAGTATGAAAGTGTTGGTACAACAGAGACTCCACATACAGATGTGATCACTAGGCTTCAAGGGCAGTCTGTTATTATTACCCATATTATGGGCTTAAACTAATTCCCCTAATTAGTTATGAAAAATCAGCCTGCTTTCTCTCCTGTAGATGTTTCTTCTCACACTCACTCCTTTCCTTTCCCTTGTGCAGAGAAATCTGTAAGAGTAGCCATCTATAGATATGTCACCTCTGCAAGCCACATCTGTTTCAAAGATAAAATACTCCAATAGACTTGAATAGAGATCTGTGCACATGAAAGCAATAAAATAGGGTAAACCTGAAACTATAGATCATTTACCCTATGGATATATGGCTATATCATACATATCTGATATAGGAATACTCAATTTAGGCCAGTTTGCACAATAGCAATTGAATTCATAATTATAACTAAGGATTTTACATCTTACAATTTTTTTGTTCACAATGTGTTCACTGTATTCTTATAATTATGGTTTCTGAATCTCCTAATTACACCTTCCTGTCTCACAATGTTGAATGTATCATAATTCTGAATCTGAAAGTTATAAATATTATAATTAAAGAATATATATACCCTTTATATTAATTATAAGCCTTATATTTGTGAAAGAGATAAAAAGATAAGAGACAGATGAGAGATAGATGATAGATGAAATATAGATACATACAATAGATAGATAAAAGATAAATATCGATCTGACTAGACATACATAGTTCTTTATACATTATTTATCTGTTTGCATTGTTATGTACTTTATTTTTCACACTCAGCTCTTATATTATTAATAGAGATGAGCGAGTATACTCGTCCGAGTATACTGCTCGGTCGAGTATTAGCATACTCGGACCGGCTCGTTACTCGGACGAGTATCTCGCCGGCTCGAGTTCGAGCATTAAATTAATAAAAGACACAGAAGAACAGTGTTTACACTGTTCTTCAACACATAACACATGTTTCCAGATGTAATTGTAAGAATACATTAATAAAACACTATTCTTCACTTTACAGGTGTTCGCGCGTGTCTCCCGCTAAGTTCGGAGATGTGCGCCGAACATCAGCAATGTAAAGAATAGTGTTATTTGAATGTGTTCTGCAATGTGCACTTAAATGCTCGTGTTTTCACTGTTTTTATTCTATTCTTCACATTGCTGATGTTAGCGCGTATCTCCAAACTTAGCGGGAGACATGCGCGAACATCTGCAAAGTGAAGAATAGAATAAAAATAGTGCAAACTGTGAAAACAAGAGCATTTAAGTGCAGAACACATTCAAATAACACTATTCTTCACATTGTTGATGTGCGCGCACATCTCCGACATTATCGGAAGACTTGTGCTAACATCTGCAAAGTGAAGAATAGAATAAAAACAGTTAAAACAGTGAAAACAGTGAACACAGGACCATTTAATTGCAGAACACATTGAAAGAACACTATTCTTCACATCCAGATGTTCGGCGCACATCTCCTAACTTAGCGGGAGACACGCGCGAACACCTATAAAGTGAAGAATAGTGTTTTTTTTAATGTATTCTTACAATTAAAACATCTGGAAACATGTGGAATGTGTTATTATTTACTGTTCTTTTAATGTGTTGTGTTAGTGAAAAAATGCTCGGGTCTCCCATTGACTTTAATGGGGCTCGTTATTCGGTACGAGCACTCGAGCATTGGGAAAAGTTCGTACCGAATAACGAGCACCCGAGCATTTTAGTGTTTTAGTGTTTTAGTGTTTTAGCATTTTTGGAAACTCTTACTTACTTCATGCTGGAATACATCCAAAATTCTTTCCTGTGACAGCTCCTCAAAGTAAAGTTTGTCACATTCATCAAAATCTGTGCTGACAGTCTCAGGATTGCAGTTGACCACCACAGTCTTCTTGCCTAGCTGGCGGAGAGTACGGATGCTGGAAACTGCACACCAGTCAAACTCAACACTGCTTCCTGTACAACAAAGAATATGAGCATAAATGGAAATTTCCAGAAATAAACAAACACAAAAAGTGGAAAGCAACTTAAAAGTGTTGTTGAGGTTCCAATTGCATATAGTCTCCTACATCTATACCACTCATAGGCTCTCTAAAAGTGGTGGGCTTTACTGGTCAGGTGTGGTGCTGTTTTTGGAGGAAAGCATTCATGCTTATTAAAAAACATGACCGACTACAGTCACCATGATTGTTGGCGCGGAGCTACTCCTCTTTATGTCTTCAACAACCCTACCATATAGATTGTGAGCCCTCATGGTCCTCCTTCCACCTTTTTCTGACCACTTTTCTTAATGTAATGTATGTGAATCCCTTATTGATTGTGCAGCATGATCAAATAATTTTGCTCTAAAAATAATGGTAAAATAGTAGAATAATAGTAAAAAATAAATAAATAAATAAATAATAATAGATGTGTCCACCTTTAGCTCTCATTTGTTTATCATAGTATATAAGGCTGGAAAAAGACGCAAGTCCATCAAGTCCAACCTTTAAGAATAAGATCCAATTTCTTATTGGACCCATTTAGCACAATACCGGTTACCAAAACCATTAAAAAACAACCTTGTATAAAAGATCTATATCATCTTTTTACTTCAATAGTAAATTCTTGTAGCACTTTAACAACATTTAGCAAAAAGGGTTTTCTGGTATATAAGGGTTGTCTGGCTGGTAGATTTTTATTTGAAAGTGTTAAAATGGCTCTTAACTAATAATACTTGATGCCCCTCCTTCTTCCTTGACTGAAAGAAAATGAGCTTTCAGCTATTGATTGACCCACCTCAGCCAATGAACAGCCATTTCCTGTATGTCAAGAAGGACCAGGAAGTATAGATTGGCGAGAAGATGGGGAAGAAATAGAACTGGGGTAGCAAAATTTAAAAAAAAAAAATGAAAAAACTTTATCCCATTCTGACCATTTTTTTTAACAAATATTATTAGCCGGACAGCACATTTAATGATGATGTTGTGATTTGCACTGGGTCCCAAAAGCTTTGTTTTATACCATTGACTCATCAACAAAAGTATTAAAACTTTAAATATACTATGTTTATGCAAAAATTCAGAAGGGGTTAACCTGCACAAATGCTTCCACCACCTGTGCACGCAGAGATGGTGTGTTTAGCCAGATGTCTATTCATAACTGTATCTCACCAGCACCGAAAATGTGTCTCATTAAAGGTTGAGGAGCCCTAGACAATTACCAGAATAAATGGGAAATAGAACCCAAGGAGCGAAGCTTTTCATGAATCAGTAAGGTTAAAACTCTTTTGTCGGCAAGCAGAGATTAGTCTGGAATGAGAGCTATCTCACTTATTAAAAGTTAATGACATTTATTTTTTTTTTCGCCTGGAAACTTCTAATCTCTTACATTATAATGTATTTCTTTTTAACCTACATCGAGGGCAGCAGATATTTTATTATGTAAAATAGTATTCATTAGAATTTAGTTTATTAATTTGCTAGTTACCACTGACATGCTGTAGACCTCAGGGCTCAAGTATGTCATCTTTTTTCCGTTACACTGATTTCCTACACATTCATAGCTGAGAGCACAAGGCCATTCATGTTATATTAATGCTGGAAGATACCCCCGCTATAGGGAAAAATAGCCAAGTCTCTAATGCATATGGGAATGTCCTGATTTTTATACAATTGCAAATGTACAAGCACGGAAGGATTGGGTTGGTAGATTTGAACATGCCCAATCTTTTTTATAAGCCTCCAAGAGGGGTGTCTTGAAGTTGCTTACTCTCTTTTCCCTATTTGGATTATATGTAAACCTATGCATAGGGGATGAACCAGTGTGTCAGCCTTAGCGGGATTGTCTTTTTCATGCGACTGGAATTTTATATAGTAGTTCTTTACGTTTTTATGTTTTTCTAATATACAAAAATAGAAAAGGAAACACTCATCCCTAACCCATCTCATATTTAAGAAGGGTTCCCTTCATTCGGCAAACCATCCCAATTTGTTGGCCCGGGTAGATTTATAGAAAACAAGAGAGTTGAGAGTGTTGTATCACATTGTTGATATCGACATTTTCAGGAATAGATTTTGTATTTACCTAAAAGGGTAGTAAGAGGGGGTGTATAGGTGGAACTTAAATACCCTGATTTTGACAACTAGCATTTAGGCCCCAAGCATATGATGTGCTAAGGCACAGCCCCTCTGCCTTTCCTTGGGCACATTTACAGTGCAGTGAGAGCCTGATGCCTGCCATCTGTCTGCAATGCCATCCTATTCCTGCCCATCTTAGCATTATAAGAAGCAGTAATACTGACATTAACATTGCATGTTAAATTTTGTTTTTTAAATATTTCAAGCTACATTTCTGGTAATAACGATCAATAATGCAACAAGTCAAGTCATGATAGCAGGAGGACTCTACATAATGAATAAGCAGTAAAAGAACGTCTTCAAATATTCTAATAAAAAGCCAAACAGGAAGCAATGCAATAATGGCTGAGGAACTTGTAATACTAAGTGTGGAATCCATATGTTAGTTGTTAGTGATATTAATACTTTACTTACGACACAGATTGCTTTAGCCACATTTTGCTACTTGCGTTATTTATTAACTGTTTATTACAGATATAAGCGGATAACAGATAGTACCTATATGATATGGGCCACAGCCTAGAACCATCATCCCATGGTCATCAAACTTTATGTCATGCTCCTGAGAAAGAGAGGAGAAGAGGCATTAACCATCGCAGAGAAATATGGATCATAAAAAGCAGTATTGAAAGGTATGTGGTAACTCTAGCAAGAAATGTCAAACTTCTAATTGTATTTCTTATAAATAGTCAACCCAGAAGTCTAATGTGTCCTCAAAAATGTGATAATTATTAATGCACATTTTTAACAAAAGGTTGTAGAGATCTACAAGTTTTCAACCTATTTGTTACAGCAACTCACTAATATAAACAATAATAAATATAATAAATAAATGTAAATTGGTTGTCTTAAAAACGGCACTAGTGCTACAACAGTCCCAGCAGTGTTACACTGCTAGCATTATGAGAAACCTGCGATAACGCTTACAAACACTGCTGCGTTGTACTCTGGAATGGGGGTGGGATTAGGGGTGGTGACTGCTGCATGACGTGTGGTAGCCACCGCTGGCCTATGGAGGCGCTGCCTCTTCCCTGGACCGCCCCCTCATGAATATGCTGGACCGCTTTGAGAGCGGTCCGGCTTTTCCGATAACACTAGCATTGTAACACTGCTGGGACTGGTGTAGCACTAGAAGCGGCTTTCTTTAGTAAGCAGCTCCTAGTGACGTTTTTGAGGGTGACAGGTCCTCTTTAAGGTAGTGCACAAAAAAGAACATTTTGGGTCAATAATACTGTGTAGTCGTGGTCTAGTCTTCCCTTCAGTGGACTCATATGGATTACCAGTAGTTTTATTTTTGTAGTAGAATTCTGTAGCAGATTATAACACAACTTAATAGCACAACATGAATTGATATGAAATATTTAGAAAAATCAAGTAAAAGTCAAAGTAGTAAATCCCTCATTGTACCTGTCCATTGTAGGTGAGATAGAGGTAGTTTGTTATAGCAGGATATTCAGCAGCCAAAGTATCGATCTGTAGAATGAAAAAAGATACAATTTCATTACTATGGATACTGTAATATTATAGTAATATATTTGTTCACATAGATTCTCCGACCTGTTGAACCCCAAAAATGTATTAAATGCTTTGTCGAAGAGTTTTGATTATTAGTCTACACTCAGCGTAGGCCTTCAATTGCTGACATCCACACCTCACGATGATTAGCTGTTACTACCTGGGAAATTACAATGCACAAAGCTGCAAGGATACAACACCATGCTCTGTTTAGTGGTTGGAAGCCGTAACTGCAGATCCCCAATACAGTAAAATCAATGGGACTTACAGAAACAGCTAAACAACATAAATATCACGTGTCATTTTCATTTTATAGCTAAAAAAAATGAAAGCTGCACAAATGACCACATTTTTACATTTACATTTAAATAGTTTTTTTTTTTACTCATTTCTTTGTTTTGCCATATTCTAAAGGCAAATACCCATTTCATACGTTGGACTGAGTGGACTGAGTTGTGTATGATGTCTTTTTTTGCAAGACGAATGGAGTTTTCACTGCAGCCACGGTGACTTTGGAGACTGTACAATGTTTTGATCACATTTTATTCAATTTTTTATGTGTTCCTAAATGGCAAAAAGTGAAATTCCAACATTTTAGTGCTATTAATCATTTTTATATTTCAATATATATACCTACTATAGTTTATGATTTTCTTTATTTTTACACCAGTTGTAGATAAAAGGGGGGATTATTAAAAAGTTCCCAGGCTCCATTAACACCTATGGAGCCCGGAACCCATCAGGCTCATTTGCATAATTTTAAAGCCTTTTTTTCTTAAAAACAAGGATATAGAAAGCTTAAAAAAGATCCTGCCAGAGGGGGCAACACCAGTGTGCTGGGTTTACAATCCTTGCTCCTCGTGGTTGATGTTATTTAATGCCCCCAAAATGAACTATAACAGGGCCCCAGCCTAACTTGTGTCAGATAAGAAACTGATATCTTCTTACATGGCAGACCAGCCTGTGGACCACCTTAGAAATCAAGGCTGATAGCAGATGCTACCTCAGCACCCTCTATACATATACTCCTGACTTTCACCCTACTTAGTGCAATACAGCTACAATGCTTCATATGACATTAATATAAAACTTCCCTCGGTGCCATTTTTACCTTCTACAAACATTTGAACACAAACTTCTATTTTATTGAGCCCATTTAAATAGAAATACTGAAGCAATGAACAGGACAACACAAAACGCATTTACAACATGGATATACTGTATTGTAGACACGGTAATATTCAGGATGATTTTAATAGAACTCTTTGGAGTTTATGTAACAATATGAGGCTGTTATTTATACGTTCATGGCCTCCAGGGTCACTAATGAAAAGACCATGACTATGGAACGTGTTATTCCTATTATTAATGCTGAAGATAATAAAATTATCCCTTTAATAAAGTAAATTACTTGTTATGGAACTGCATGTAATCGAATTCTGTAATATGAGCACTTCTAGGGAGTGACAGACTTTATCACATGATCTTCGACTAAACATCCAGCAGTTAAAGGGTGCAGCATTAATTAGCTCCAACCAGGATTCTATTACCTCATAGCAAATGACGGGATCAAGTGTACAAATGCATCCGTGTTACGACAGTGCATACCAAGTAACTTCATTAAAATAGAGGAGCCGGCCGTGAATGCAGAATGACTTTGGTAATGATGGGGCACTTAAAGTAAAGTATTAGCCCATAAAACAATGTTAGCACCTCGGGAGATGGCTGCGAGGCTAGTTTTTTCGAGCCAGATGCTGCACGTTTAAACCAGGTCAGCTCCTGATGTTTCGTGATTACAGGTTTTTATATACTGTTTAATTGCCACTTCAGCGGAACGCCACCGTTTCAATGGGAGCTCTCAAAGAGCCGCGTGGAAATTGCTTTGTGGGTGAAATAAGGAATGATGAAAATGGAAAATGAAATTGCCTGACATAAAGAAGGTTAATCTGTCAGATGATATAAAAATATCAAGATTGGAATAGTAATACCATCCAAGCCAATGGGGAGACTCGGCTTTTGGGCTTTTGTTCAATTGAGATCCAATTGGTTTAAACTAGAGATGAGCGAGCACTAAAATGCTCGGGTGCTCGTTACTCGAGCCGAACATTTCCAGATGTTCGAGTGCTCGTTTCGAGTAACGAGCCCCATTGAAGTCAATGGGAGACTCGAGCATTTTTCAAAGGGACCATGGTTCGGGAATAAAATGTGTTAATTAATTGAAAAAGAATGTCTTCTGATAAGTTAGCAGATGTATGCAAACATCTGCAATCTATTCTTCACTGTTCCGCGCGTATATTATCTCCCGACAAGTTAACAGATGTGAAGAACAGTGAAGAATAGAATAAAAACAGTGAACACAGGATCATTTAAGTGAAAAACACAGTGAAGAATAGATTGCAGATGTTCTGCACATCTGCTTACTTGTCGGGAGATACACTGTCCCGGGATCCGCTGCTCTCCGTGCCCCGCTGCTCTCCGTGCCCCGCTGCTCTCCGTAATGTCTACAAAATAAAGGACATGGTTGTTCCTTCTGATTAATTGCTGAGTTTCTGAAGCCTCGTGTTTTACGGCTGTCATGAAGCTGTATTGACAGTTTTCGAGAGATTAAAAAATAATCTATAAAAAAATCTTTGTTTCTTTTCTTGATGTGACAAGCACTAGCTTCAAAGTATGACCGTGGTGCCATGCTTCTTGTAATATGATGAAATCTGCTTCTCTTGCATTTTAATATATGATTGAAGATCATTGAAATTCTTGGCCGCATCTAATTTTTTCCTATTCAATTCCAGTGTGTAAATATTGTGTTAATGTAATCTGTCTTCATAGGGGTGAAAATGTAAGGCATTTATTTTTGTTTTTAGTGATGTCCTTCAGGGCAATTGTAGCTTAGCTTGTCATTAGATAAATGGCGACCTAGTGGGGGTCATTTACTAAGGGCCCAATTCGCGTTTTCCCGACGTGTTACCCGAATATTTCCGATTAGCGCCGATTTCCCCTGAATTGCCCCGGGATTTTGGCGCACGCGAACGGATTGTGGCGCATCAGCGCTGGCATGCACGACGGAAATGGGGGGGCGTGGCCGAACCTAAACCCGACGGATTAGGAAAAACCACCGCATTTTTTTAAAAAATGTGTTGCGAAAATTGCACTTACCTTCACTCGGCCCGGCTCGGTGTATTCCAGTGCGTTCCGATGCTCTTCAGAGCAGCAGCGACATCTGGTGGACAGCGGAGGAACTGCCTTAATAAATCCCGTCCGGACCCGAATCCAGCACAGAGAACACGCTGCTGGATCGCGAATGGACCGGGTAAGTAAATTTGCCCCAATGTGTATGGAGTGTTACAATGTTCCAAAAATTTTTTCTGATAGTTGGGCCTCAATGTACCAAATTATTTGTCCTGACAGAAAATAAACCCCTGTCCTTTGCTATTGTCTTCTAGATATATAGTAATATATATGCAATGTGGGGACACCAGATGGATAACTTTCAGCCCTTATATCCATAAAATTGGGCACATTTACTAAGTGCGTTCCTCATGTTCACGTTCTTCATGGCTAAAACGGCTTGCACAGGTATTTAAGAAGTCTGTGTGCTGTGATTGTGCCACACGTGACCCTTTTTGTGGCGCAGCTGCGCTGGCTTCCAGTCTGACTGATTCTGACTGAGCGCCATATTTAACTTTCAAATTGTGTTGCACGCCCTATGTTAGAGAGGCACCACAAAATAGATGGTGAACTCTATCGAACCTGTGAGGGGAAGCGACACATTCATGATTTCAGGCGCACAATCTTAGTGAATCGCCGCACGCTGCATAATACATGGAAATAGCACTTTTAGTGAACTTAAGTGACCTGATAATTAAATGTGTCCCTCTGTGTATACCATGGTGTTTGTTCCTCTGCACATGTGGCTACCAAGTCTATAGAAAAGAGACCTACCTGCTTGACCCATGGCTTGACATTCTTGTTTTGTCTCAGCTCTCTGGTTTGAGCTTCAGTCAGTCCCAGACACTTTCCAATATACCGATCGGAGAACCCAATTTGTTTGGCACGACGTAAGGTTTCTTCTGGCACAGATTCACTAAAGCCAAACATAAATCAATCCTTCAGATGACATTCCATACCATCAATCTATAGATGAATTCAAATCTAAGCATGAACTAGTATATATTGAATATTCTATATTTTCTATATAAGGGTAGTTTCACTATTTTTACAGCAAGGAAGCTTCTTCTATGCATTTATTTCAAGAATGCTTGATGTTTGCGTAAAAATTTCATCCTTTGAAAGTTCCTGCACTCCTTACATGCCGTGTTCAATAATACATGATAAAAGGAGGATGAATAAAATTCCTCTTAATGAGTAAGTTTTCACCTGTCAGAAGGAGCAGAGGGAACGAAAGGGAGGCACTGGACGTATGCGTGACGCATCCCAATCACCCAGACACAATTCAGTGTCCCTTACGCCTCCTTGTCCTTTTCATCGCCTGGATTTGTGACATTGCTAATCATCCAAAAAGGGTACACAGGCCATGATACAACGTACGTCTGGCAACATCCAACTGAGACTTCCTTCAGCTTTAAACAAACATCACTAAAGACATGTTATGCCCAGCCTTAAATACTCAGAAATGAATCAATTATACATCTTATGCTGAGACATCTCTGCATGCTACAAGAAACAATCTTTGATATTGTGGAACGTGTGTAGACTGAGTTTAGTCTACACAATTATGGCTCAATTAAGGCTTGTAAATGGCTAGTCTGTGGATGGAAATCATCAGATCAAAGGTATAGAGGAGCCGATTTATTTAATTTGGCTACAGATCCATGTAAAAATGAATCAGTCCATACAAGGAGAGATAGCAGCCACATTCCATGTGTGCAGGAGTGTAACTAGGAGAGACAGGACCCCATTCAGAAGTCTGCCCTTCCACCTTTAAAAATATACATATTTATGTACTCACACATGTAAGTTACAATCACACACATTTATATACGTATATACATACCCAGCGTATGAACACCACATATACATATATCTTATAATCATATAGACTATAAACACACATGCATACAATACCATATAGAGAAACACAGCATATACTCTCCAAATACCCCAAATGCTGGGGCCCCTGACAATGTGGGCCCCATAGCAGATCTACCCCTGTAGTTATGCCCCTGCACATGTGTTTGCTGATTTGGGCCATCTATATAATGTGTAGGGAGTCCTCCTGACTCTCTCCTTGACATCTGTATTTCAATAGCTCACTCATTTTGTGAGTGTGTATTTAGATATCTTTCATGCAAGTCAAGTATATGCCAGTAGATACCTTGCATACAAGGCCAACAAGAGTCACCATGTCAGTGAAAGAAGCCTAGGGTCGTTAGATTTCAACATGTCCAATCCTCCTGTTCTCGGATAAGATGTCTGGCAATTGCTCCCTTTACCCCAAACCTGCAGTGTGCATATGTATAAGAGGGGTCAGGGGAACTGAAGTATATGGAAAGTATAATGTAGCAGGTGCTGTGTTCTCAGGAACGGTAGTCTGAGATTTACTGTTTGCTTATAATCTGCTAAACGAGCAATAACTCAATGGCTAATGATGGTGTTACATCTTATTTTCAAGGCTGTAGCTGGTATATAGTATATTTTTTATGTCACACTTCATGGCACTGCTGATATTAAGTAGTGGAAGAAGTGGGGATTCTAGGTGCGTACTGCCTTGAAGGAAGTTTATGATACATTTCTACAAAAAAAAATCTATTTGGAACAGATTGGGGCCAATTTAACCATAGTGGAAATTTTGTAGCTCTACTGGGCCCTATGGCAGCTGGGGGGCGATTGTTAGACCCAACTTCAACACTATCTGCATTCTCAGGACTAAAGATAGAGATGAATGCCATGGCAATAAATTTATATTTCCTTGCACGTAGATTTTGGAGAGAGCCCTCCAGCCCAGTACTCCTTTTTCATGTTTTCTTCCCCCATTGTGAAGTGTAGTCAACAAGTGACCATCTACACCCTTAGTGACAGACCCTCAGGTCTTCCAGCTTACTGGGATTTGTATGTAAGAGATTTATTGATGGTGTTTTTGAATACTATGAAATAAAATAGTTGGAAAATGGCAATAAAATAATGCTGGAAGTATAGAAAATCCCCGCTACTGTACATTATCTATTGTCATGTCTATTCTACAAGAGGAATATACAGAAGAAAGACATATTTAAAATAATTGGATTAACCATGTAATTGATTACAATTAATAAAATAAAGGTCCCATTTCAATTTTTCTCTTTCCAAATCCAAATGTTGGAGTGTATATTGTTATCCGAGTCTGCACTGCCCCCTTGTGGACTGATAAAGACTGTAACAATCATTCAAGAACTCATGATACCAGCAAAAGCAACAAGGGAAGCTCAGCAAAACCTCATAAACTGAGAAAGGTCAAAGGGAGTCAGCAAACCGCTAAGGATAATATACAGCCAGGGGAACAGATTTACTGCTATCTATTCCTCTGCTTTTTATATGGACAGTAAAGACACCCTCAGATTTACGAACAAATTATCATCACCTTAAATGGAGGAAGAAGGGGAAAATGCAGAGCTGGAGGGATATAAAGGGAGAACAATGTACAAGCTGTCATATTGTTTTTTTTGGACTTATATAATAAAAGACAATGTACTCCGGACTAGGTGGTTAAGGGTATAACCCTGAATTCTACTCCGCAATGTCATTAACCTTCGCACGGCTGTGAAGTTTGCAGTTTGGGTTATTATAAACCGCAATTTTGGGACTATAAAAAAGAATCTTATTTTTTAACTGCATAGACTACAATGACACAATCTGCTATACTGTACTGCAAGATTTCAGGGGGGAGGGGTGATTTGCATCTGTTTGTTGTAGACTGAGTTGTTCAGATATCAGCAGTACCAGATTTTGGATGCCTACAGGGTGCCTAAAGGCTCCACTGGCACCAGGGGAGGATTTTTGAAATTTACTACCTATATAGTGTTAGATCCAAACTTCTTGGGAATGGAGAGGAATTTTCTTCTGCTGGCTTTCAGCTGAAGGACCTTTGAAGGTCCTAGAATAGCTCTTGTATTTGTGTCAATAGCATTTATGCCATTGCTCCTGGGCTGTATAAATATTATAGCACCTACAAGTCTGGATTCACTTCCTTCATATGGTACTAGAATTAAGCTTCTTGGGGAATGGAGGATTCATTCATTCTGCCTCCTTGAAAGTTCCTGAAATGGCTCCTTTGTGCATATGTATTAAGAGCAGGCACAGATGTACGAGGATTTCATGGCTGAAAGTCCTTCTCAGTATAAAATTTGGTAGGTAGTCATGAGCCCCCTAGAAGGCTTGGGTCTCGGGCTACCGCCCAATCTGCCTATATTATAATCCACTACTGATTTCAGGGCTAAGTGACCCTCTCTTTATCATCCCTATGGAGCAGTACCAACCTGGTGGCCATGGGCTGCCTTGCAGCCTTGAGCTGCCACACAAAACGGCACATGTTATGACCAGCTACTGACTGCTATAGAATTTGCTAGTATTTAAAGAGCATAATTCATTAATAGTTGAGTCACTGTCTTGGCTGCTGGGACTGAATCAATTACTTAACCCCCCTCCCCATTAACTGGACCCATGGTAGCAACACAGGAGGAACAAAGATTTTAGGTTACCCTTGATGCAACTATAGATTAAACTCTGGACACATACTGTATGCCTTGGTCCAAATAATGGCCGTTTATGATGATCCCATTTATAGATCCATGATGCCAACTTGGGAGCTTCCTTATACAGTTACTTTTTCTGGTATCAGTGCAATTCAGATTGTGTCCCAATATTGTATATAACATGCATTTATGATATGTTGTCTCACTTCGGGTTATTTACAATAATTTTCTCTTGCCCCATCCATTGGCATATTGTAACATATACAGGCGGTCCCCTAGTTAAGAACACCTGACTTACAAAGGACCCCTAGTTACAAACGGACCTCTGGATTTTGGTAATTTACTGTGCTTTAGCCTTAGGCTACAATAAACATCTTTAACAGTTATCAATGGTGCCTGTAATTAAGATTTATTATTAATCCTGTTTCTTATGACAATCTAACATTTTTAAAATCCAATTGTCACAGAGACCAAAAAAATTTTGTCTGGGGTTACAACTATAAAGTATACAGTTCCGACTTACATGCAAACTCAATTTAAGAACAAACTTACATAACCTATCTTGCATGTAACCTGGGGACTGTTTGTATTGTTTTCTTGAGTTACATAAGCAATAACCACTAAAAAATCGCATGCCACAACATAGAACTCATTCGCTGTAGACACATTATAGCATTGGTCTTGAGTAGGTGGGATTTATCATATCTGATTTCTGGAATGAGAGCAATAACTGTGGATGCTTTTTTATGTTAATGCATTTAAATGTAACCTGGAATACTGGGCTCTCCACTACTTGTGCAGCTTTGTGGCGGCGCTGCCTGCTTATCTCATTTTTATCATACTGGCCAGTATTAATCTTCCGCTCTGCCAAGCACTGATGAGGTTAAGTGAATTATTTGTGCTTTTGCAGTAAATCAGTGGAGGCGGTTTTGTCTACTAGCACCAATTCTAAAGAGCGTGCCACCTGTTCCTGCATCTGCTTATTGTACCCAATACAAGAAAAACATATTTTAACAGCATTAGAATTTTGGAGGTGTGCCTTACTTCTAACATATTCTAGCCTTGTTTTCAGTCGAACAGTCTAGTCCTCTCTCATCTGTTGTATGAACATACAATTTTGTGGGCTTAAAACACAATTTCTTACTTGGCGTCACATTAAGCTAATTATGGCTAGCTTTGAGAGAATTGTCTATACACAGCTGGTTTGGCCGTCACTAAATAATAACACTTGTGGATTTGTCTACATAAAATATTTAAAGCTTCCAGAACATTTTAGATGTGAATTGGCCAAACCTCTAAAGTCGTGGTTGACAATCCGATGTGTATGATCCCCATTAGAAAAGACAAGATTCCAGATATCCAATCCTTTTGTGCTCAGATTAAAGAACAACTTAAAGTTTTTTTTCCCACAAATCAATTGTTCTTGGTATGTAGAACAACTTCATCTATTACCTTTATTATCTATATTCAGTAGTTTCTTTGCTATCCCCCTCAGATTATCTGAAGTAGCTCCTTCCTCTGTCTGTGCTGACAGGTCCTGTCAATCCGTCTGATAAGCAAATCTACGGTCTCACAAGAGGGGAGGGGCTGCTGCTCCCTGCTCACAGAGGAGGTCATGTGACAGTGCTCTCTCTGTGTATGTAGCAGAGCTGAGTGTGTACAGGACTGTGGATACAAGTGTCTCCTCCACAGAATAGTGAGGTACAAGATCTCCCCTGTTCCCTATCAGTCCCTCTATTCTACTCTGTGAATCTACAGAACTTTTTCTGTCTCTCTTTGCACCTCATGCTGCTTCCCTCCCCCACCTTGTCATCAGCGGTATAATCTTTATGCAGAAAAGCTATTAACCCTTAGTGCTCACACAGCACAGGCTATAGACTTAATGTACTTATGATTTCTACCACTTGTTACATGTTCCCTTCTCCTCCATGTGATGGAAGCTGCCAGGCTAGTCACCATATACATCCTGTATGTGCTCTGTACATGTCCCCTGCTCCTCCATGTGATGGAAGCTGCCAGTCAAGTCACCATATACATCGTGTATGTGCACTGTGCAGTTTTTAGTGGATTTACTTGTGGGAAACATTATTCACAGTTCTGCTTTATGTCACTGGCAGCGTTTTGTTTCATTCATTGCACATACAACACTCATATGAGCCAAGAAGACACCTGTATAGAAGAAGTTTTCTTTTGTCTGCAGCTGTCTGCAATGTGTGGTTGAGGTTTGACTACTATCTTTTTGAAAGGCAATCATATATAAGTGATATATTTAAACAGACTACATTCTGTATATACTGTATTGTGCCTTATGCTCATTAGGATTACGCATTCTTAGCTCAGGGGCTAATTTTTCTACAAAAAGAGCATTTGCATTAATTCATTGTGGTGAAATGGTAATAGTTTCATTTATCCCCGCTTGAAAGGCATTGGACAATGTGAATGGTAAATTGCTCCTCTGCCTTGTTTAGGATGATACAATTCCAGATAAAACAGAAGTGGGAACTTTCTTTATATAGACTGTATGCTTAACATGCCATAAAACAATGAAGTCATCCTACCTCTTGCTGTTTCTAAGGGCTTTCTCCATGTTCAGAATTCCCTGCATCTTGTACAGGAACCACTTGTCAATGGCTGTTAGATTGTGGATTTCATCGATAGGAATTCCTGACTCCAGAGCCTAACATACATCATATCATGTTTCAATATCCATGTTCATAACATACACATTTTCAATTAATAGTGCTCTTAATTATATCCCTCTTGTATTACCTTGGCCATGCTGTAGACGCGAGTGCTAGTGGGCTCCGCCATCTCTTTCCTCAGGTTGACATCTGCTGCCCATGATTTGTTCATTGGAAGATGTGAGGTGAAGCCATCGACTGAGGGATGACACATTCGTAGTGCTTTCTGGAAACTTTCTTCAAATGTGCGGCCAATAGCCATGACCTACAATGAAACATGCAGTCCAGTGTATGTTCCTATCAATATGTTCAAATGAATTCAACATATTTGACATGGAAATTTTAGCATGTGCCAAGAACTTAAAGTTAATCCCTACATCAAAGCTTCGGAGAATTTGTACATCACTGCAGCAGCCAAGCTCTAGACTTTTTGATGATGTACTATACACACTACTGTATATCCTGATGACAGGGACAGAGTGCTGCGGTCATGTGTGTATGTGCAGCCGCCAGTGGTCATAGAAATAGTGGTGCAGTAGAAATGGGCAATTCAAATGGTGAGTTTAGTTGTTTTTCATCCCATACACTGCCGTTTTTACTAAGCCCTTACATGCCATTTACAATATTAATGGAATTGGTTTATTATTAATCCTATCCTTTCAAAGGATGCATTATATAATGTAGAAAATATCAATTTATAATATAAACTTACTTGTTATCCTAAACCTACCTCTCCCACACTTTTCATGGAGCTGCCAATTAATCCGGAGGCACCATGGAAGCGGTCCAAATCCCAGCGGGGGATCTTAGTCACCATATAGTCCAGACTGGGCTCAAAACAAGCGGTGGTTTTACCAGAGACAACATTCCTAATTTGTGGTAAAGGTATACCCAAGGCAATTTTGGCAGCAATAAAGGCTAGTGGGTACCTATAATAGGTGGATTTATAACATAGTGTAAGAAAAAATTGGCATTATTATATGTAGTCATATAATTATTTTCAAATGGACTCTTACCCAGTGGCTTTAGAAGCTAAGGCAGAGCTACGGGAGAGTCGAGCATTGACTTCAATGATGACGTACTCCAGTGATGTAGGATGCAAAGCAAATTGGATATTACATTCACCAACAATGCCCAAGTGTCGTACAACTTTGATAGACACGGCCCTCAACATCTGACACTCTTCATTAGACAGAGTCTGAACAGGAGCTACAACAATTGAGTCCCCTGTTGTGGAAAAAAGAAGTCTCAGTTATTGAGGATTTAGCAAAGTAAGAAATTTCTGAAATCCTTCAATTACATTATTCCTAAGTGTGGGATCTACATATAGCAGGAGAAATGGTACTTCACTTTGAATTGAAGATGCTATCCAACATAATAAGGCCAGTGTACCCATAAACATCCGTGAACAGAGATGATATAAATCATGTGTACATGTGAATAAGATTATATAGGACTGTCCTTTAAGGGCATGGAGCTCTGGTTAAAGAATTTCAATGTAGACCATTTAAAGGGATCCTGCTAGATTACACAGTGTCTTGAGGACGCTTCTTCTTGGTCTATATTGTCTACCTTAGGCAGTGTCACTGTATTTTGGGTAAACATTGATCCCGACCTGAAGCATGTGCATCCAATTTCAATGCAGCATATGGTAAGGGTGCCTAAGGTGGGCTTTATTCGAGGTCAAAGAAGAAGCATTGTGGAGAGTTTACCAGCAAGGCCGGGAACACTCGGCATGCTCTAGTTACATGATAATCATATTGGACTTCTTTTGCTCTGCTGTCAGAACACTATAAAAGAAATGTGTATTCCCACCTATTTATAGGTGCTCTACTAAGCACTGGAAATCATTTTGTATATTTCATCACATTAGATGAATGAATTAGACCTTCACCAAATTGATGGCATATCTTAGCAATGCGTCATCACTTTTTACTTGTAATACCCCTTATTTTAGGGGTACTCATATATTTTAGGCTATTCTTTGAGTGCAATATTACCTGTGTGCACTCCCATAGCATCCACATTCTCCATATTGCAGACGGTGACACAGTTATCTGCCGCATCTCTTACCACCTCATACTCAATCTCCTTCCAGCCCACAACTGAACGTTCTACCAAAATTTGGTTTGTCATTGCCAAGGCCTTAAAAGAAAAACAAGTAAAAACTGTAAGAATACAACAGTTTTCTGTCATGTTCCCTTAGTTATCACCCAATTCCAGATTTGAAAGTTGAATTTTTTTTTCACATATTTTGGCAAATCTCCATGTGGCCCCCTACCAGATTTAGCTTTTTTTAAAAAAGCGTCAAATTCTCTAAATACCACATGAATTGAAAAGGAGAAACGACTAGTATACATATTAGCAGCCCCAATGAATCAGTATAATAAAAAACCCACATTATTAATGCTGAAAGAGTTTTCTTAACCTTCTAATAGATCAATAGAGTTGAAAATATTAGCAAAAAGCATGTTATTCATTATTTGTGCTCCTACCAGCAATTACATTTGGTGCAATCTAAAGCCCAATTATGAAAGCGTTCTGTGAATGGAAGGCACATCATCAGGAGTTATAGATCAACCTTCAAAATTCATACAATAAATTCATTTTTTTTTTGTATTGCGAAACTTCTTTCTACTTGAACGTGTTTTTCAGAGAGTTCGATTGTATCATCCTAAAAATGCTTTATCCTATTCTATTTCATTCTTCTCTTACAACAATGGTTTGACTTTGAACATCTGCAGTCCGCTGCAGTACATAGGTCCATTAAGTCAGTACAGTGAGTACTCAATATATTCTGTAGCTTTGAATGGAACACTTGTCAGCTAATTTCCCCCTGCCCTGAGGAGTCTACTCTCTTACCTTTGTTGCTAGGTCTGTAAGTGTTTCCTTATCAGGACAAAGACCTGACCCCAGACCGCCTAAAGCATAAGCAGATCGAATCATAACAGGGTAGCCAATTTTGTCAGCTGAATCCAAAGCATCTTTCACCTGAAAGCACAAATTTTATTTTGTTAATTTTTATGATGTTACTAAAATATAGTACATACATACACTTTTGAAGAGTTATGGAATTATAAAATAAATTTTACATAACGCCATAAGTTTACATAGAGGTATTTCTTCTTCCGTGGGGGAGGAGTCAGTTAATTATTGGTCATATTGCTCTCCATGACACCATGTATTGGGCATCAAAAGCGCCAGCGCCATACTAAAAATTGATTTCCTTAAAGGTAAATTACTTTTGTGGCCAATTGGTCTCAAAAGTATGACTTCATTATGTAGAAGCAAAATAGCAACTTTATTGTTTCAAATATCCAAAGCATATTGGTGTGTAGCCCATAAAAACCATCTAGTGCTGACAATGGGTTTAACCACTTATTTCTATTGAAAAAGTTTATTTTCTTTAAAAATACATTAAATAAAATTTCACTATAACAAAATCAGGGGTCATAATCAATCCATAAATAACTTCATTGTTTCATGTGTCTTTATTTTTTAGTTTGTTTTTTCTTATTAATTTGGGTCTTGGGCATATTACACTCCTATGGCCAAACTTGAGAATGGAGTCTAAATTAATTTAATTTGCAATCTCCAAATATATACATAAAAATAATAAGTTTTAAAAAGATGTCACTCAGAGTTCATAAGAAGTAGAGATGAGCAGGATTGCTTTTTAAGTTCGAGTATGTCCCGCTCAAACCAGACATATTACTGGATTGGCGGCCATGCAGCTTATCTGGCAAATTGCCCACCCTACCCAATAGCCATGGCTAAGATTGGCCAGGGGACACACACCTGAACCTAAAGTTGGAGTCCAAAGGAAAAAATCCAATAATTCACTCCTTGATAATCCACTTTATGGCGACTAAGCATAAAAACAGGAAACGCACCCTTACAGCGATCAACGTGGCTCGGCCAAGGGTCTTAATCTTGATCCAGGAACCTCAAGAGTGAGATCCTGAATACTTCCTTTTGTTCCTGTGAATTTTCCTGCCTTGAACTTTCTGTGGACTTATTGGAGCTCCACAGTGAATGATCGGCGAGCTGGTGCTTGGGTTTTTTTTATATACAAGATTCTGTGGCATTTAATGGAAACAGTAATGCTGCAAATAGGGCCAAACGATGAGCACTACAAGGTAACCTGACGGATTTGTTATTAAACAGTATATTATAAAAAGATTGATGCAGACATGAACAGAGCCTTTCTAACCTGTACCTTATAGACATTCTTCTGAAAATTAGAAATACTTTAAGTGGTTGGCCACCCATGAAAAACTTTAGTTAACCACCACTTTGGTTTATTCTACTACTTCTTAAGATTTTTTTGTCTCAACTCTCAACATAAGAGTCTCAGCTGAGACAAAGAAGTTTCACCACAGACTAATATGTCTCAACTGAGATGAAAAAGTCTCAAAAAGTAGTAGAAGAAACCAAAAAAGTGATAAATCCCCCCCACCCCCCACCCACCCCCCTGACGAGCTGCTATTAGCTCAGAGATTTTACTGATATTAAAGACTGACACCATCTTACCGATTCTACAGCAAAGCTTGGGGCGATTGGTTCATTAATCTCATTGAGTTTGTCAGAGAAAAGCTGCCTGTCTTCTGTAAACATGATGGATTCCACTGAAGTTCCCAAAACACGTACTCCATACTCCTTAAGCACTCCACGTTTGAAGAGCTCCACGCCTGGTAAGAGAGAAATAATAAATTTGTGTTCCTATCTATGTACTGTCATAGGTCATTATCTCTCCCACAAGTAAGTCTGGGTCAAGCATGCTCTGTTTTGGGACTTATTAGGTGCAAGAATGGGACAATTTCAGAGCCCAAAAGTCTCACAAGTTGAACAAACATCTGGGCTACAAAAATAAATTCAGTTTACAAAAAGTTGCACAAAAAAAAAAAGAAAAAGAAAGCAACAGGAGTGATACATGTCCCCCTGTGACTGGCAGGGACTACCTGACCTCTACCACTGAAGGTAGTTACATGTCTCAAGATAGCATTACAACATGATCAATAGAAAAATAAACCAAAATCAAGAGTACTAAATCTTAAGCAGGCATACTCACCGCAGTTCAGGGCAGTTTGCCCACCCATACCCAGGATGATACCATCTGGACGTTCTGTCTTAATAACTTCAGTGACAAATTGTGGTGTGATAGGTAAGAAGTAGACTGTGTCTGCCTGCTTGATGCCAACCTCATTAGTCTGGACAGAGGCGATGTTGGGGTTCATGAGGACTGTTTTTACATTTTCTTCCTGTAGATCATATGAGATAATATTAAGGGTAATGTGGAATATTACAATTACAGCACATATAGAAAACTACATTTTATGGATTAATTCAGTACTTGGATAAACATGACAGAGTTGCTACAAAACAACTAAATTATGGGAAACATTTGTTTACGAAAACAGACATGTCAGCAGGACTACCCTACCCTCTTTGATGTAAAAATAAGCAAAATTACAGATTCCTTACTTTCATAGCTTTGACAGCCTGGGAGCCAGAATAATCAAATTCTCCAGCTTGTCCAATGGAGAGACCTCCGGAACCCAAGATAAGAACTTTAGATACCTACAAATCAGAAAATGCAAAAAAAAAAAAACAGCATGACATTAAAATGTGCTTTCCTGCTCACACTGAGACACTGCAGTTAATTAAGAAGTCTTTCATTTAGAATAGATTGAAATATGATTTCTAGTAATGGCGCCCCGGTCACAATTCATAAAAGTTTAAATGAAAATTGAAGATAATTCAGGCATGTAATGATTTTACTAATACTTATTATTTCTGACTGATATATTCAGAAGTGTTTTTCTTACCTCAATCCTCTTGGACTCAAGAGCAGGTTTGGGCATCACCGATGCCAGGGTTGTGCCTTTACCCTTCTTTATCATTGACAGGAAGACATCAAACAGGAACTGAAAATATCAGTAAAAACATGATGAGTAGGAATCTTTAAAGTACCGTATATATACTGGAGTATAAGCCGACCAAAGTATAAGCCGAAGCCCCTAATTTTACCACAAAAACCTGGTAAAACCTATATATTTTTTAACTCAAGTATAAGCCGAGTTTGGGTTTTCAGCACATTTTTTTGTACTGAAAAACTAGGCTTATACTCGAGTATATATGGTAACTAATAAACAAGTTCTATTTTAAAAGTATTGATCTTCCAGTAGATGATATATAGAAAACATACTATTATCTGAAACTTGTTTAAACTTTGCTATAATACCATTAACATTTAATATACCTCTGTGTCAACAGGTCCAGGATTGGCTTCTGGGTGGAACTGGGCAGTGAAAATGGGCTTGGTCTCATGCATGATGCCCTGTAACACAATAGATGACTTGAAAAATCCAGTATAGAGTCTTACAGAAAAACATTATAGACTTTTATTACTTACGAACCTCATTACTCTGATCATTTATGTTCACAAAGAGTGGTTTCCAGCCAGCTGGTAGAGATTTGCTGTCTACACCATATGCATGATTCTGTGCAGTGATGAAGGCCTGTCCATTCATTGTGTTCATGACAGGTTGGTTTTGGCCTCTGAAAAATAGAAATAAATTCCATATACAGTTATTAAATGTAGCATATGTTCTACAGGTAAACCTCCGTATCCTCCCTGCTTCTTTCCTCTTCCCATCCCCTCCAGCCTGACTTCCATGGTCACACGTACCACGATAAATGAATAAGCTGGGAGTCCATCTCGGAAAACCAAGATGGCCTCTTACGAATCAAGCAAGGACAATTCAACATCTTTACATACCTATTAGCCATAGGCAACCTGTATGTTTTTGCACCAGCTGCAAGAGCTGCAATCTCATTCCCCATACAGATGCCAAACACAGGTTCAGTTCGGTCACTATTGAAGACCTGGTCAAGAAGAAGGCAATCAGTTATCTATGACATATAGATTATAGAATAAGTCGGTTTACAGAGGATCATTACTAACCTTCCTTAGGTTTTGTATTAGAGGCTGGGCCAATTCTGGGTTTCCAGGTCCACTTGTTATTAAAAGACCATCATATTCCATTTTGGCAAAGTCATGATTCCAGGGAACCAGATGTACCTCTGCTCCTCTCTGATTTAAGAAAATGATATTCACATCAAAATGTACAATTAATCTTTTTTTGCTCACTTAAAGCTGATATTTGCTATAGCTGAGAATACCTAACATTTTGGATCAAACTTATCTCTTGGGGAAACAAGTTTTAATTTAGAAAATACAGTTGGTGAAAAATAATAAAGCAATTTATACACAAAAAATAAAAACCATCCAAAACCAACAATTTTGGAGGGATCAGCTGACTCTCTCAAAGTGTGTCTGGCTTCATTCTTAAATCTACTTCAACAGCAGTTAGTAAGGTAGATATGGATTGGTTAAGTGAAAATTCAGTGGCCTTACCCTTTCACACATATGAGGTTCTGATATTTTAGCATTTATCAATATCTGAAGCATTTTAGACATTCAAATTATTAAAAGTATATTTAGTGCTTGCCAGGACTAGGACCACTTCTCTTGTCTACCTCTATGGTATAGATACTGGATGTTATAGAGTATAGGGTACAAACTAAGGGTTACCTTCACCAGCTGGCGGATGATATTGTGTTTCACTCCACAGTCAACGGCCACAATTCTAACAGGGTTTCCTTTGCCGTATACTTTTACCTCCTGAAATGAAATATAAAAATAATTGTTTTGTCTATTGCTGATTTCCCTCTCCAGATTACTGTATTCACATCTTCACATTGAGAAGGTAAAACAAAGCTTCCAGGTGCTTCTACTTTGCATGAACACTGCAATTAGTTCTGTCTTGTTTACTGCAGCCTTTATATTATCTTAAATGTCTAAGGTTAACAAGTAGGCATGAGTTTCCCTTCCATGTCTGTAAAGTAATCATCTGTAGCTTGGAGGACAGAAAAAACATCTTTCTAATTATTTTATACTTTTTTGAAAGTGTACATTTACTAACCCTCCTCTACAGGAGAAAGCACGCTATAAATGATGATGCCAGAATGTATTCTTTATTTCCCACTTTTCTCAGGAGTTTACTAGAAGCCCCATATAGTCACCATATAGTAACTACTCTCTGTTAATGGCCGTTTTACTGTGAGGCCCGTAAGCCTATGGCCCCAGGACTGTACGGGGGCCCATGATCCTCCTCACAATTTGCAGCTACATCACAGACCTTATGGAGGTCTATTGTACCCAATCACAGTGCGGTGAGTACACAGTCTCACTGCACCATGACCAAACCAGCTTTCAATGTAGATGGGAGTGGTAAGGTGCGCTCACTCCTCCTCCCTTCTCTACCTTGTTACACCCGGGATCCGGTTTGGGTGATCACATGGCCACGTGTATAAGGCCTAACTCTGATAATGTGAATGTATAATCTATGGTAGCTGTATTTTTGTGAACCACGACAGCGCAACATTTTCATAGTTACATAGAAGACAAGTCTGATAAAAAGAAACAGATACATTAAATCCAGCCTATAAAATCGCATAGCTTTGATCAAGTGCAGGGAAGGGGCCCTACTAGGCTTCAAGTCTGGATGGCTGGAGTTAGGCTCAAAAATACTTTCCCAACCCCAATATGGAAGTCAGAATAACTCCTTGGATCAACATAAAATGAACAAAATAGTTTGTGATATCATTTGCACATCTCTAAAAGCACATCCAGGTGACTTGTGAACATGTACAAAGTATCAACGATCAAAACATCTTGTGGCAGAGAATCCCTAAATTACAGGAGGTAACCACTGAGTCTCTGAGCTATGTTGCTGCACCCGGTGCTATACAAACAGGATTTCTGCTGTGTCGTGATTTTCAGTCAGATTTGGTCCTGAGTACTCAACTACTTTGTCAGGAACAACAGAGATATCATGGTTTTACTGAATATCTATGGGCAGTGGGTTCATCAGAACAATGTTTTCAATTGCAGACCAGTGGTCATTAGTTGATAATCTTAGGCCCCAGAGAGGGAACCCCCAGGGGAATCTCCGAGTTACACAATAGACTGCGCCTGTTCGAAGTAATGTCTATTATCTAACAAACTCTTAGATGGAGGTTTTTCTCTCTTCAATAACTAATTTCTCAACATCCCTTATTATATATGAATGTGGTTTTCAGTTTGGGGGCCTCTAATAGGCTCCTACTGCCGCACAAAAACATTCAGAGACTATTTTATTGGTGTGAACAGTGCGTTAATGAGAGAGGTAGAAGCAGATGTTGAGAAATCAATTTTTGGCTCTTGCTGAAAAGAAACGTACCTCACGCTGCTTCCTATTAAGCGGCTGTTTATCACCGGAGCCGACAGATTACTGTGTTCACTAATTATTGCCAATGGTAAATTTCATTATTGTCAACTTTATTTTACGAGATGGCTTTTAAAGCCTTCAAATTAGAGTTATGAAATATTCCTCCTGTTGTGTCCCAGATCATCTGGAATTGTGTCAGGTTTGTAACTTATTCTGACAGCTGAACTCCCTAATAGACCATTAAATTACATGACAGGGAGCACAGAGCTAATTGGATGGATAGCCTTCAAGAAAATCCCTACACAAGAAAATACAAGCATTAGCAGGATCATTTGGGAATTTATTAGAAAATCAGACGTTTAAGAAAACATTCAGTTTTTTTTCATGATGACATCAGGAGTTAACTATTAATTGTGTGACCTGTAACATGGTCAGTTAAAGGGGACATGTCATGAAACATAAAAAGCTGCATGGTAGACCATATAGACTGGTGCTGTGCCTCTAATCAATTTGGTTCTTAACTATTTAGCATCTGTCTACCCATTTGACAAATATGGATACACATAAGCTTATATGTGAATCACCTTATAGTAACCAAGGTGGTGGTAATTAATTTTCATTAATTAGTACATACCCCCAGAGAGAATGAAAGGTTACCTCCCCCTTGACTATTAGTTGGCAATGCACATGTGAGAAAATACTACTGCTGGGTTTGTCAATGTGTAAAGGAGAATCTGACTTTTGGCAAATTGTGGATATTACAATGCACAACAGCCATTTAAATGGATATATCCAGTTATGTATTTTTGAGAATGATAATGAATGTTAGACATGTGTGCACCCAAAAGGATTCAGGAAGAAGTAAAGTTGTATTTGCTCACCTTAGTTGATACTTCTGCAACGAGGTTCCTCTTGTTGGGGTCAGTAAATTCCACTGGCTTTCCCTCAAATTCTATTTTACCCAGTACAGTCCCCTGGATAGAGAAGAAATGAATTCTGTTACATTTCTGATATCCTTCCGTCCTCTAATGTAGCAAGAACACATTTCATATCCTGTGTATATGTGTCTATTGTCACTGCCACAAAGGTATTAGTAATGTAACTTAAACATATTAGAAAATTTGTGACCCCAATGAAGAGTCTTGTAGATACTATTAGTTATCATTTACTGTCTATTATAGGGAAAACTAGGCTAAAACTGCCCCACATTTATCAGTGATGGTAACGCAGGATGATAAGGAGATTTTAGACGTCCATCCTTTACTCAGAAAATTCTACCCGTTTTGAATGAGGGGAAAAAGCATCTGAAACTAATTATAAAAGTGTTGTACAGCTTTCAGGATGGTTTGGGGAACACGTTTAGACATATTTCTTCCACATTTAGCTTTAATCACAACAGGTTTGCCTTACTTAGGAGAACCAGTCTGTTGTATTACAAAGGCAGTCCCTTCCTTTCATCCTTTCAATTAGTATCCTGTAATGTTCCATTTTTCTTTTGCTAACTGGGGCTATAGGACACCACAACTGAGGGTCGCAGTTGGAAACAAACTATCCTTCAAGGACACCTTAAAAAAACAAATGGTTACAACCCTGTCAAATTACCTTGTCCCGAATCTTTTTCGCCAACATTCTGGTATCAATTCCACAAAGTGCAGGAACCTAATAAATAGATGAAATAATTCATTATATAATATGATAATCACTCTATGTAACATTTTTCTGCAAAATCCTATCTATAAAAATATTACTTTTAACCCATCCTAATCTACTACAATAAATACATATCTTTCTATTTTAGATAGATGTATATTTTAGGGAAAATATATAATGGGATATTTGTTTTGATTTAATTCCAAATCCTACCTACTTTTATTACTATGCCTAAATCTCTCTTTAAAAATTTTCTTCTCTAACTTTGGCTTCAATATCTTACACTTTAAATCAGTTGTTTACTAGAATGTATAACTTATAATAGACCAAGCTGCACTAGTGAATACTGTCCACTAGATGGTGACATTGTACAAGCAGATGACTTTTAGCATCTATTATAAGGTCATTTGTGCTTAAACAAACTTATTTTCCCCCAGAAGAAAGGTTTTGCTTATGAGTTTCCAGACTGATCTTTGCAACTTTGGTTTTGATATTTTAAAGATTATAATAATTTACTCAGTTTAGTGTTTTTTGTTTGTGCAACTGGCCTAAGGTTACTTGTATGCAGCATGGATTTACTGTACAAGTGCTGAGGGAGCAGGGACAAAGGCCAGACAGTGTACAGCCTGAAAAGCCAGATTACAGAGGATAATTTTAAAAGTTGATTTTAGAAGGAAGATGGTCATGGATAACAAATAGATTGCCACAGTCACAGTGCAGTGACCCGGTCATGGGTCTATGAGTAAGTGGCTCCTGATTAATCATGGTGGATATTCTATTGTCTATTATTGTCTTTTCTATTGTCTATTATGGGCTACAGGGTTTTTTTTTACAGCAAAACCATATAAAAACTCTGCAGTAAACTTGCATTTTTCAACATAGTTTACCGATTCCCACTAATATTTTTTAGAAATAGCTGCATGAATTCTAAGGTTCACAGATTTTTTAACCTATCCACTACCATTGTACTGTCATTTTTCATGTGCTGAGTTCAAACTGTAATAATCTGCAAAAAAAGAATTCTTATTTCCTTATCTGCCTTATACTACTGTGTATGGCTCAGGATTGACTCTATATACCACAGTGCTTTATATGTACATAGATATCTTCAACTGCTTTACCTGCACAGTTTTAGTATATTAACATTGTTAGCACTCATAAAATCTGCAGTAAATTGATATTGTGTATAGTGTATGCTTATATTTCATGGAACATTTAGTGGTTTACCATTGGAGAACCTCATGTAAACAATTTGGATCTACTACAAACCTTCTCCTCTTGAAGCCACTCTGAAAGGGACTTGACTGCCCCCCAGTGATTATATTCATTACTGTAGTCCAAAACCAGCAAACCAGACACCTACGAGACACAGACATGATTGATTATTCTGCATATGGTATGTTGATGTTATAGGAAATGTCCATGTGAGCAGGAGACATGCAGAAGATGAGTGGTCATCAGGCGAGCTATGGACTCATACACTGCAGACCAGGTCATAGTGTTAGTCTAGGCACAGAGCCAATAGACTAATATACAAAACAGGTTCATAGGGGTGAACTCAAAATGGGAGAAAGGTAAAGCAAAGATAATAACTGCACTCACTTGAATATTCTCTGATTCAATGTATTTCATGAGACCATAGGAATCCAGGGCTTTGGTGTCAGGTGCTCCGCCATTTCCTATGATCGGGTTAGTAAGAGTGAGAATTTGTCCATGGTAGCTGGGATCTGTCAAAGCTTCCACATATCTGAAGGTACAAGATGAAATAGTATAAGAAGTACATATATTTAAAGGAATGTGATGGCTGTTACAAGTATAGCAGAGCTGGATACGTCCTGTAAATGTTGCAGAAAACTTCAACTTGTCAAGCAAAGGGTTAACATAATAACAGCAGTTCTAATGGGAAACATGATCATTCTCATTCTCCACAATTTAATATGACATTATCAGTAGTTTTGTTTATAAAGCTCTACCGTAAATCTTAACAGAATTAAAATCTATTTCTTTTTTTAACTCACCCGCCCAGTCCAGTGTTAAAGATGACTTCACCGGCTACTGACGCTGGGTGCCCGAAGGAGTATCCTTTGATCTTGGTCCCATCTTCCAGCACTAAATTTGCAGTTTGTGCCTGAATGAGAGAGGTTATATCCCTCTATTATATAATGGCACGGCTATTGTATTTTTATGACATTGATTTGAGCAGAAACATATTTGTAAGATAATTATACCTATAATAACGTGATACTTTTTACAAATGATCCATGGGTTGTGTACACCTTAATATACCTTATATTACTACATCATTTATCAGGGCTTTTATACCAGAAAACTTGCATAAAATCTGTAAAATAATCTCAGTTATATGAGAAACACAAGTATTTGCGTGTTTTCCACTTCCCGCTATTTCATCGTCAATAGTGCACGGAGGAGGTGTGGTCGGTAGCAGGGCTGGTGTTAGGGAGCGGCAAACTGGGCATTTGCCCAGAGCCCCCTGTTTTAAAGGGGCCCCGTGCATGTGTATTTTTGTGGGCAGATGATATATTGTTTTTTTTTCCAGGTGAAGATGCTTATCACTCGTCTCCTATCTATCATCTGTCACTTGTCTATATATTTATCATCAATCTCCTGTCTATAAATCCATCTGTCTAGTTATCTATCTCCTATCATTTGTCTATTTCCTATCTACATATCTGTATATCTAACCATTTTTCTATGTAGCTTTTTGTGTATATATATATATATATATAAATATTTATGTGTGTGTGTGTGTGTGTCTGCTATCTACTATCTATCCACCTATTAATCGATCTTCTCTTCTACTGTATCCATCTCTCATGTCTATCATCTATCTAGCTATATATAATCTACTTTATATTTATGCATCTATAAATCTACCATCTATCTATAAATCTACATCATCTTTCATATTTATCTTCATCAATCTACCTTTCATCTTTCTATCTCCTATTAAATTCTCCTATACTGTAGTCCCATATTACAGATTGTAAACTACAAAGTGTTAGTATTGTGCAGTGCTAAAGGAGCCGCTTATTGAATGTGACTCTTCATAAAATAGTTTTGGGGCCCTACTTTTAGTTTTGGCCAGGGCCTCACTTTGTCTAGAACCGGCCCTGGTCGGTGGCAGAGCGGGCCTGTGCAATACTGCGTTCACCTTGAGCGCTCACATGCTTGTTGTGCAAAAATACCAGATCTAGGAGCTGGCATAGTTTTGCCGGCTGTAGGGGCATTGTTTCCATCATACGCCATAACACAACCCTCCATAATACATGTGTATACATAGTCAAAAATATCTCAAAAATATAACTCACACATGATGTACCATACAGAAAATAAAACCTTCCATCATAAATAAAAACATAAAATATCCTTATGGTTATACAGGCAGTCCCAGGGTTACGTACAGAATAGGTTCTATAGGTTTGTTCTTAAACTGAATTTGTATGTAATTTGGAACTGGAATATTTTATATTTTCAAAATTTCAAGCTGTCATGGGCCAAGGATTATCAATAAAGCTTCATTGTAGACACCTTACAGCTGATCATTGCAGCCTGCAACTAAAATAAAGCATCCACCGAGCTTCAGAGAGGTCCGTCTGTAACTAGAGGTCGTCTGTAAGTCAGGGGGACCGCCTCTAATTATAGTTAAGAAATGCATAGATACCTATGCGGGCACAATATATTTTACATCTGCATGTAATTCTGTGTTTAATAGTTGATTAAAGAAAGAACACCATACAAAACATAACTAAATAAATGACAAACACAACTTAAAAAAATGTTTTAAAAATCATAAATTGTCTATTATTACTGGGAGGAATATTTTACTGGGAAGTCTACTTAGTTCTGGGAGGAATATATTTCATATATAGTCAGCACAATGGAAAATTTGGAGCTGTATAATCCACCTTTTCCCTACTTGGATCACTATTTTCTACCCTAAATTGGCCTTGACCTCTACTCCTGCGGAAATGCTGTGCCAAGCAAATTTATTAAAAGCCACCAGATCTCAGCTTGACTTTAGGAAGAGGAGGAACATGACAATTTCTAATTTCTTTCTAATTTGTCAGTATCACCTATAATATATGATGGCAGCCACAAAAATAAACATGCTGGGTAGTATATCCCTGAGTACTGATATATTTGTATAATATAGTGACCTATAGACTTTATATATACTTTACTTATATAAGTGCAGATTTTGCCATTGCTTTGTTTGTAAAAATCAAAAAACAGCAATTAAATAATGTTCAGGATGTAGGTCAATATATAAAATTACATTTGTAGAAGATACGGCCTTATTTATCAAAATTGAGAGCAGAACTGCTCTGGTCCAATCAGAGCTCAGTTAAATTTTATATACTGCTGGGTAAAATAAAAGCTGAGCTGTAATTTGTTACCATGAGCAACTACAACAGTTCTGCTTTAAGAAAGTTTTACAAAATCTGCCCCGTGTTGCATCTGCTTCTTCGGGATCCACCTGCACATATGAGAGTTGCTCCCCCTCTAGAGCACTAGTGAGATGACACTTGAAAATACTGTTTCTTGCAACAGTAACAAAGTTAGGCTACATTCACACGAACGTAGGGGGGGCGTATATATACGGCCGACGTATATACAGCGTATATACATCCCCCATACAATTCAATGGCCTCGCGGCGCCATACAGGGCCCGTACATAAGTGGACATGTCCTATCTTTCTACGGAATACGGCGCTGGTGCCTGTGTATTCCTATGGAGAAGGGCGGGGGTGAGCAGCACTCTCCCCCTCCTCCTCTCCCGGGCCCCGATGTATGCCCGCCGTACTATGGTACGGCGGGCATACATCATGTGAATGTAGCCTTAATGCTAAGTTGTACGATGGTACAAGAAGGACATTTGTAGCCTAAAGGTCATAACCAGGGTAAGCTAAATTCCTTTTTTACCTAGAGCTATATATTCCAACCCTCCATACACAAGCATGCTTAGTCTGGCTGATGGTCCAAGTATTTGTAATAGTGAGAAAGGATGAAGCAAACGGTTAACATGCCTGATGCTTTTATTCCTTTACTATCACCTGTTGGGATGGGATTTGCTTATACACAAAAGATAATTGATACCGTAAGTCTTCCTAATGTTTGCAGGTTTAAACCTTTTATCCAAGTACAGGCAGTACCCGGGTTACGTACTGGATAGGTTCTGCAGGTTTGTTCTTAAGTTGAATTTGTATGTAAGTTGAAACTTTATACTTTATTATTGTAACCCGAGTCAAAAATTTTTTGGTCTCTGTGACAATTAGATTTTAAAAATGTTGGGTTGTCATAAGAATCAGGATTTATAATAAAGCTTCATTACAGACACCTCTGATAACTGTTATAGCTGTTTATTGTAGCCTAAGGCTAAAGTACAGTGAATTACCAACATCCAGAGGTCCATTTGCAACTAGGGGTCGCCTGTAAGTCGGGTGTTCTTAAGTAGGGACTGCCTGTACTGTAATATACGTTTATCAAGAAACGATTATTTTGTTCTATTTGAATGTATGTATTTGAGCAGATGTAACAGGAACACAACATTATATTTATAAGAAATTATTTTTGTCAACCATGTTGTTAATAGATTCAGAACCCTGATCAAAAAAGTAAAGAAGTAATGGAAACTTGAAACTTTAACTAGGAAGAACTGGACACTCTGGTTAAAGGGGTGTTCCCATGTTGGCAAATTAGTTATTGTTTGAACAATAAAAAGTTATACAATTTTCCAATATACTTTATGTATCAATTCTTACGTGTTCTCTTGATCTCTGCTTGCTGTCCTTCTATCGGAAGCTTCTTTGTTTATTTCCAATGGACAGAAATCTGACCATGGTCACACAGGTGCACAGCTCGTTAGTATCATAGAGAGTAATCAGATCTGTGTGATATAATGAGCCGCGCACCTGTGTGACCATGGTCAGATTTCTGTCCACTGAAAGTAAACATAAAAGCTTCCTATAGAATGACAGCAAGCAGAGATCTAGAACACTGTAAGGAAATTATATAGAAAGTATATTGGAAGCTTGAATAACAAATACAAATTACAACATTTATATCCTGAAATGGGAACACCCATTTAAGGCCACATGCCCAAAATCTGGACGCCATCAGAAGTTTATTTTCAGAGAATTCTACCAATACAAATTTACATCATTACACAGCATGAAAATCCTCTACTTTGCTGTAGTTGAATACTGGTGTAATCTCTAGGATATTAAACATACCTAAATAATAAAACCTAACACAATTCACATACGTTTCAATTCACAATATTGCTAAAAAAAAAATTAAAACAGATGAAAAATCAAGCAACATAAAATATTGATACCTTCACACTCATAAACCGGAGACCGGGTTTGGCAAAGCCGGAGTGATTGAGGGCAGAGGCATTGAGAAGCCCTGCCCTGGCAGCCTTAAAAACAGACAAGATCCGAGTCATGTTTAGGGCCTTGTAGAGCAGTTCAGCCCTCCTGGAGCAAGCAGGGGTAGATGTTAAGGATGCAGAGTGGCTTGGAGGAAAGAGGCTGTAGGCAGGGTCACATTTGCTGATATTAGCTCTGATGTGGGCATTTAATAAATTGGAGCCAAGCCGCGCCTCCTGCTGACCCCCTCCCTCTTCTGCACCGAGGATATACCTTGATATTTGGATGTCTGTGCGACAACGTTGCAACACTGATTAAACATTATCTCTTGGAGAGATGTTCAAACACACATTACTTTATAAGACCTTAGCTTTCCTTTCATCAGCAATACTTTACTCTGCCTGTACTGGAAATCAATGGAAAACACAAAAACAGCTAGTGCTCTGTCCTAAAGCAGCCTAAAAGTCAAATAAACTAAAGCTAACAGTGTATGATGTTCACGGTGGCCTCATGTTCTGCACATAGAATGTATATGAGTCACAAGACTTGGTTGACCTCTTTCAGATTATGTAGCTGATCATCATTGATCTATATAATATCTATTACAATAATATATACTAGAGAAACAGGCTTATTTGTCAGGAAACTTCACCTATAGTTTGTACAGCTTTTTAGAACTCTATGTGGCTTATATGTGGATAATTATGTGCCATGCACACACAAATGTGCACTGCTCTTCACTGTTTTTATAATATAAATGATATATTATGAAGAAATGTTAAATTGTGTGGCCTGGACATATGAACCATACCTGCTGGAGGAAGCTGCACAAATTACATGTAGTATTACGTGGTGTTTACGCAAATGAATGGGAGACCATCCAACAATGTGTCCTCCACAGCGGGGTTGCTCTTTGCTCTGTCTCTAGTAAAACCTTAATGTGAAAAACCCCTCTATGATATATATATATATATATATATATATATATATATACACACACACACACAGGACATCACTAGTCTCTCACACTGCTCTGGTCGGATTTTGGGACTCCACTCTTCTTCCAGTCACTTCCACAGTTTTGTGGCCATTTCATTGTTTCAATGAACAATGAAACTCTTCAGGGAACTACTTTACCCATTTTGCTGTGTGACAGGGAGCATTGTCCTACATGAAAATTGCTCACTGATTGATTGATGAACGCAAGAAAGAAAACACATAATGTTGTCTAATGTTCTAAAATACACTTGCATTCACTCATATACAACATCGGACTGGCCCACCAGAGTACCGGAGAAACCTTCAGTGGGCCCTAACACCAAGGGGCCCTTTTACTGTGACTGCCGGATCACTGGATACTCAGGGATGAGGCCTAGCCCCTGCCCGAGTTGCGAAAACTGAGTTCAGGCGTAAGTAGCATCACTGATGACACCGAGTCTATCCGCCTGCCTGCGCAAACACCAAGTTACATAGGCCTAGACAGGCCTATGGTCTGTGCCAGTGCAGATGCAATGAAGCGATCACGTCTGTCCGCATCCTCGATGACGTCATTGCCCACACTGGAACATATGCATGGCCATGAACAGCATCAGGGGCATTAAAACGAACTGCCAGAGATATCAGCATTACCCTCTAATTTTTGTTTACCTTGGGGACCCTTTACTATATTGGCTACCTACAGGGCAGATTCTAGCATATTTGCTGCCTGAGGCGCATATTAAAATGCCCCCCCCCCCCCCCCCCTCTACTCCTGTTCCATTGCCCGCTCCCTGTTCAGTAAATGATAACTGTACTAACAATTAACATCCCCACAGGCAGACGCACTTACACTGTGAGACTGTCTACAGGTTCGAGAGGTACGAGAGTCATTAGTGGCATCTAGTACCTTATACATGACTATCTCTTTAATCAGGAGGACTTTATTCTGGGTTCTCCAATCCATGACGTATCAATGCCGAATTCACGGCCAGATATCTTCAGCTACATGCAGCACATCTCCACCCAGCGACCCTAAAAATACCACAGTCACTTACAGTATAAAGTCTCCTGGATAACAACACTGTGCTCCTAAATAATATATACCCCTCACAGCACAACTAATTATAAAACATCCCTTGATTATATATATATTACATATTTATTATATTATATACTGGAATATTATCATGCACAGCACACCAATCAATATTCAACACCCCTAATTTATTTATACAGAGCCCCCAACATTTGGTTTACATGATGTAAAATAATCTATTGTATCCTTAAACTAATATATCCCACCCTGTTATTATGTTAAAACATATGATTTTATACAGTGCTACCCTGACCAATGTAAATATATAGCACCCCAAAGGAATATATACTATGTATATATACAATAGTTTATTTTTATAAACCAATTAAATTATATACAGCTCCCATATACATATCCCCTCCAGCTGAAATAAAATCTTACCCCAGATATACAGTGCTCCCAGCTTAGTAATATACTGTATCCCATATACAGCCCCCCAGCTTAGTAATATACTCTACCCCCATATACAGCCCCTCAGCTTAGTAATATACTGTATCCCATATACAGCTCCCCAGCTTAGTAATATACTGTATCCCATATACAGCCTTCCCAGCTTAGTAATATACTTTACCCCATATACAGCCCTCCCAGCTTAGTAATATACTGTATGCCATATAAAGCCCCCCAGCTTAGTAATATACTGTACCCCATATACAGCCCCCTCCCAGTTTAGTAATATACTCTACCCCCATATACAGCCCCTCAGCTTAGTAATATACTGTATCCCATATAGTGCTCCCAGCTTAGTAATATACTGTACCCCATATACAGCCTCCCAGCTTAGTAATATACTGTATCCCACATACACCCCCACAGCTTAGTAATATACTGTACCCCTATATACAGCCCCCCAGCATAGTAATATACTGTACCCCATATACAGCCCTCCAGCTTAGTAATATACGGTATCCCATATATAGCCCCCAGCTTAGTAATATATTGTATCCCTTATACAGCCCTAATAGTGTAGTAATATACTGTATCACATATACAGCCCTCCCAGCTTAGTAATATACTGTATCCCATATACAGCCTCCCAGCTTAGTAATATACTGTATCCTATATACAGCCTCCCAGGTTAGTAATATACTGTATCCTATATACAGCCCTACCAGCTTAGCAATATATGGTATCCTATATACAGCACCCGAGCTTAGTAATATACTGTATCCTATATACAGCCCTCCCAGCTTAGTAATATACTGTATCCCATATACAGCCCTCCCAGCTTAGGAATATACTGTATCCTATATACAGCCCTACCTGCTTAGTAATATATGGTATTCTATATACAGCACCCCAGCTTAGTAATATACTGTATCCTATATACAGCCCCCCAGCTTACTAATATACTGTATCCCATATACATCGCCCCCACTTAGTAATAACTGTACCTGATATACCACCCCCAGCTTAGTAATCTGTACCCCATATACAGCCCTCCAGCTTAGTAATATACGGTATCCCATATAAGCCCCCAGCTTAGTAATATATTGTATCCCTTATACAGCCCTAATAGTGTAGTAATATACTGTATCACATACAGCCCTCCCCTTAGTAATATACTGTATCCCATATACAGCCTCCCAGCTTAGTAATATATCTGTATCCTATATACAGCCTCCCAGCTTAGTAATATACTGTATCCTATATACAGCCCTACCAGCTTAGCAATATATGGTATCCTATAATACAGCACCGCCAGCTTAGTAATATACTATCCTATACAGCCCTCCAGTATAGATACTGTATCCCATATACACCCTCCCAGCTTAGATATACTTATCCTATAATACACCCTACCTCTCGTAATATATGGTATTCTATATACAGCACCCCACTTAGTAATATACTGTATCCTCATAACCCATGCCCCCGCTACTATATACTGTAACTCCCATATACAGCCTCACCCTTAGTAATATACTGTATCCCATATACAGCCCACAGCTTAGTAATATACTGTACCCCATATACAGCCTCCCAGCTTAGTAATATACTGTATCCCATATATATCCCCCCCAGCTTAGTAATATACTGTATCCCATATGTAGCCCACCCAGCTTAGTAATATACTGTATCCCATATACAGCCCTCCCAGCTTAGTAATATACTGTATCCCATATACAGCCCCCACCCCAGCTTAGTGATATACTGTATCCCACACACAGCCCCAGCTTAGCAATATACTGTACCCGATATACAGCCCCCCCAAGCTTAGTAATATACTGTATCCCATACACAGCCCCAGCTTAGTAATATACTGTATTCCATATACAGCCCTCCCAGCTTAGTAATATACTGTATCCCACATACAGCACCCCCCCAGCTCAGTGATATACTGTATCCCATACACAGCCCCAGCTTAGTAATATACTGTATCCCATATATAGCCTCCCAGCTTACTAATATACTGTATCCCATATACAACCCCCCTAGTTTAGTAATATACTGTATCCCATATACAGCCCACAGCTTAGTAATATACCGTACCCCATATACAGCCTCCCAGCTTAGTAATATACTGTACCCCATATACAGCCTCCCAGCTTAGTAATATACTGTATCCCATATATAGCCCCCCAGCTTAGTAATATACTGTATCCCATATATAGCCCACCCAGCTTAGTAATATACTGTATCCCATATATAGCCTCCCAGCTTAGTAATATACTGTATCCCATATACAACCCCCCTAGTTTAGTAATATACTGTATCCCATATACAGCCCCTAGCTTAGTAATGTACTGTACCCCATATACAGCCTCCCAGCTTAGTAATATACTGTATCCCATATATAGCCCCCCCAGCTTAGTAATATACTGTATCCCATATACAGCCCCCCCAGCTTAGTAATATACTGTATCCCATATACAGCCCCCCAGCTTAGTAATATACTGTATCCCATATAAAGCCCTCTCAGCTTAGGAATATACTGTATCCTATATACAGCCCTATCAGCTTAGTAAAATATGGTATTCTTTATACAGCACCCCAGCTTAGTAATATACTGTATCCTATATACAGCCCCCCCAGCTTACTAATATACTGTATCCCATATACAGCCTCCCAGCTTAGTAATATACTGTATCCCATATACAGCCCTCCCAGCTTAGTAATAAACTGTATTCAATATACAGCCCTCCCAGCTTAGTAATATACTGTATCCCATATACAGCCCACAGCTTAGTAATATACTGTACCCCATATACAGCCTCCCAGCTTAGTAATATACTGTATCCCATATATATCCCCCCAGCTTAGTAATATACTGTATGCCATATACAGCCCCCCAGCTTAGTAATATACTGCGCTAAGGGAAAATGTATATCAATCCGATGTACTGTGTTGCCTACGGAGCGCGCAGAGGGTCAAAAGGATTGACCTCGCGTGTGAAAATATCGAGGACGTCAAGCAGGAACTAGAGAGGTTCTGCTCATGGAGGGGTAAGGAAAAAACTCAATGTTGGAATATAAATAACAAGAAGAAAGGGGGAGGGGGGGTTATTAAACTGACTCAATAATCTCATTCAGGCCATTAGGAATTAATGTGCTTCATTTATAGATCCAGTAGGATTCCCTTTTGTTTAGGTTACCCACTCAATCTGGCAGTTCATGGGAGACCTGTTCGATTGGAGTTACCCGGATGGTATCAAATCTCCCCCATCAGCCAATCTCAGATGTTTTGAAAGACTTTGTTTTAGAAACCCGATCTTGGTTTTAAATAGGTGACCGTTCATCCTCATTTTTAGGGATCACACAGTACGGCCCACATATTGTTTGCGACAAATGCAGTCCACCAGGTAGACAACGAAATTTGATAAACAGGATAATTTGCTTTTTATGTTGAAAGTTTCCCCAGTGGAGTTGGAAGTGGAAGTTTTTGTCCCATATTTAATTATATTACAACAGAGGCATAATTGATGGTGGCCTTTAGTCACCCCAGGGGGAATTTTCTTAAGACCCTGAGTGCTTTTTGAGTTCAGTCTACTAGGAGCAATCATGTTCTTGATTGATTTTCTGAAAGTTATAGCAGGTTGTTTTGGAAGAATGTCACAGAGTAGAGGGTCCTTGAGAAGGATATTCCAGTGTTTGGCTAAAATAGCCCTAATTTTGGAATTCCCTTTATCAAAGGTGTTGATGAAGTTCAAAGATCTTGCTGAGCGGCAGGCAGTTACTTTCGGCTGTTTATTAGATTTTAAACAGTCTCCTTGGGAGGTATTCGAATACTTCTGTTAAGCTTGTGCCACTAATCTCCCTGGATATTTCTTCTCCTTATGCGCACTGTTTAACTCTAAGAAGCTATTGCTGTCTACTGTTTTAAAATGGGTAGAGATGTATATTCAATTCCCATCTTTTCTGAAGTCTAGGAACACAGTTTTTTCACTGTCGTTGAGCATCATGACAAAATTTGTAGCCTCATTCATACTGCCTCGCCAAATAATGAAGAAGCCATCTATATAACGCTTATAGTACACATTGTTGTTCATCCAATAAGCGGAGTCGTATATAAAGGTGGACTCAAAACGCCCCATAAGGAGGTTTGCATAACTGGGGGCGGCCCGAAATATGAAAGATTACATGTCATCCTATTCCTGAGATTATTGGTCGTCCAGGGTTTTTTTTTATCCTTATCGATCTTTGGAAGATGATAAAAAATCCAGAGGGAAGGGTGATTAACTGTCAAAAGACCATTTTCCTTCTTGTTAATAATTTTAGCTTCTAAGGCTTCTTTGATCATTCCCTTGTGGTGTCTGAGATGGAAGGTAATTCTTCAATTTCGATACAGATTCCAAGTATCGATCGACCCACTGTGTTCTTAGAAGCAGTTACATCATGTACAGACAGCCATGATAAATTGTAAAAAGTAGGTGGGTCGGTTGTGATGTCAAGGGGAGCCCGGACCTTTGGTGGTTCCACCGACGCGTTGCATGTTAACAATAAAGAATTGAAAATTCCATAAGGCTCCAACTACTTTCTGGACTTCTTCGCGCCGGTCCACTTCATTATCATTCCTCTATGGGCAGATTGTCTATTGTGCAGGTACAACATTTCTATGTTACCTACTGTGAGGGCCCTGTTACTATTTTGGCTACTGTGCACATTTACTATTGTGTCTACTTTATCAATCTGGATGAGATCATGCTCCTTGTATGTAGTATGTGTAATGCAATTATGATTGGACAATTTCACAGTGTATTTTGAGCACAGCCCTGTAACCCCTGGAGAAATAGTAAAACCCAGTTGTCAATTTATTCATACACATAGAGAACAACAATCTATTGTGTTACAGAAAGGAGGATTTAATTTTTTTTTCAGTGTTAACTGCAATTGGCATTTTTTTCAGCCCACTTTAGATTACATACACATACATTCAGCAAATACACACATACATACAATACCATATACAGACATACAGCATATACAGCATATACACACCCGATACCCTAGATGCGGGGGCACCCCAACACGCTATGGCTGCTACCCCTGTACACTTCAATTAATCTGGCATTCTTTTTAGGAAAAAGATGGGGTGAGCCCCAAAATGAATTCCTCTGGTGGGCTCAAGGTACACCAGTCCAAACCTGCTCATGTAGCTGCAGAAAACATTCCCCAAACCATGACACTTCCTCCATCTTTCACTAACTTCTTTACAGTCTTTTCCAGTTTGTAGACTAACAATGTTTTACATCACATTTAAATAAATTAAACTTGCTATAATCACTAAAATGTACTATGAACCATTTCTCTGTCCACACAACATGCTCTTCAGCAAAGGTGAGTCTTGATTCTTTCTGCTAATGATAAGTTTGGTCACAATTTGAAGGTATCTTAAAGTGTTTTCTAATTTTGATTAACTAATGTGTTTAGCTTTAGAATATATACAATTAATGAAATAAGCTTTATATAATGCTAATTTACTTATGTTAGGATATATTCACATAGGACTACACAATGACCTTGACAATTAGGAAATTGTGTGTTTTCTAATTTTAAACTTCAGTATATAGTACAGACCAAAAGTTTGGACACACCTTCTTATTCAGAGTTTTCTGTATTTTCCAGACTATAAAAATTGTAGATTCACACTGAAGGCATCAAAACTATGTATTAACACATGTGGAATTACATAGTTTTTACAAAACTGCCATTGGCAGGAAGCATACCCATATTCGGACAAAAAATATAACGTAACTTTTATTATAAACATATATTAGTAGAAAAATAGCAATTGCTATGAGAGATTCAGGATATGAAAGTGATTAAAAATACAGTGTACTAAATGCCATAGGTCTCGTTAGGTCTACGTCAGAATAGAAATATCCACAATTTGGAGTTGTGTAGGGGCTCAAAGAGAATAAACTTAATCGGAGCTGGTTGTGATGCACCTTAGGGGTAAAATATCTGCTAGGAAACTACTGCTGAGGACAGGCAACAAGCAGAAAAGACTTGTTTGGGCTAAAGAACACAAGGAATGGAAATTAGACCAGTGAAAATCTGTGCTTTGGTCTCATGAGTCCAAATTTGAGAACTTTGGTTCCAACCACCGTGTCTTTGTGGGACACAGAGAAGGTGAACAAATGGACTCTACAGGCCTGGTTCCCATCGTTAAGTGTGTAGGAGGAGGTACAATAGTGTGGGGGTGCTCTGCTGGTGACACTGTTGGGGATTTATTCAAAATTGAAGGAAACTGAACCAGCATGGTTACCACAGCATCTTGCAGCAGCATACTATTCCATCTGGTTTGTGTTTAGTTGGACAATCATTTATTTTTCAACAGGTCAAACACACCTCCAGGCTGTGTAAGGGCTATTTGACCATGAAGGAGAGTGGTTCGGTGCAATGGCAGATTACCTGGCCTTCACAGTCACCAGACCTGACCCCAATCGAGATGGTTGGGGCGAACTGGAATGCAGAGTGAAGGCAAAAGGGCCAACAAGTGCTAAGCGACTCTGGGAACTCCTTCAAAGATTGTTGGAAGACCATTTCAGGTGACTACCTCTTGAAGCTCATCAAGAGAATACCAAGAGTGTGCAAAGCAGTAATCAAAGCAAAATGTGGCTACTTTGGAGAACCTAGAATATAAGACATATTTTCTGTTGTTTGACACTTTTTTTTATTGAGCATATAATTCCACATGTGTAAATTCATAGTTTTGATGCTTTCAGACAATCTACAATTTTTATAGTCAGGAAAATGCAGAAAACTATTTGAATGAGAAGGTGCGTGCAAACTTTTGATTGTCAATGTATATATGGTAGATCAATTAAATGCATATTCCCAGATGGGAATACCCCTTTAAATTTTAAACCCACTGCCCATATTGCCGATTTATCTTGATCTGCCGCCATTTAATCCCCATACAGGCACTACACAGAAAGGAAATCTTATGAATGATTATAAAGTAAGTGTTATACTAAATCCCCCAACTGTATGAATGTCTGGGTAGCTGGGTATTATCATAAGTGGACTCAAGTTTAACCACAAAGAGCAAACAGTTCATACGTTGCGAGGACTCAGGTAAACAGTACACCCGACTCTGAAATACTGCATCACCGAGAGGCATTGAAAGTGTGTACAGAGCTTATAATTTTACCTTTAGTAGCAGAGTCTTCAGATATCCACACTTCATTGTAGTGCTGGGAGGTTTATACTGTAAGATTTATCTTAAGAGCAAAAACACAAAAAAAAAATTTTCTGACTCTGGGGATTAGTTTGGAAATTTCCCTAGCTTTTTACATTTCGTATGTCTGATGATCTATTGTAAGATTGTATACTTAACACAATTTATGTGGAAAAGTCAATTTATACTAGTAAATGTTATTATGAACTAATAATCTTATCTTCTATTTTAATAGCTTCAGTACCAGGTTTAATTTGCACCTTTAGCACTAGACTTTTTTTGGCATGTGTTGTTTTAATGACTAACATTTTTAGGACTAGCGGTGAGATATTTGCATTTATTTTCCAAGAATTCTGGAAATATAGAGTTCTTGTAATTTTATCTGTAGATTTTTAAACTACATTTTATGCTTTTACTGACTGTAACAAAGCGAAACAAAACTCAGCTGATACTCCCGTATATACAGTAATAGATTTTGGCATTTTAGGCCGTAAATTTTGATAAATAACACGTTTAGGGTAACTGGTTGATGCGTAGGGCAAAGTTAGTGACTACAGCACATTGTGGGGTGTATCTCTTTTTTTTTTTAAATGTTATTTATTCACTTATGTTCATTTTATTTTTACTTTATGTCCCTCAAAGCTCATGCTAGACCTGTGACAGTTACAGGTGAAAAGGGGCATAGTAACTGTGACATTTGTCACTGTTGGGTCTAGACAGATATAGCAGTAGCCTTTCAGTTCCTAGCGATCAGGTCTTCAGTGACACAATCACTGGGATGCATTGAAAAATCAGACCAGCTGCTGCATGAGAAAAGGAGAAGACAGAAGCTGTAAATACTGCTTCTGTCATTTCCTTATGGGTCTGAGGCAGGGGACCCAACATTTGGTCGCCCGATCACAGCCTCCTAAAACCACCCTTAATTATGGTACAGGCCTTAAAACCCCTGAAACACCCACCCAGAGGTGGATTATGGGCCCTGGGCTGTATGAATATTATAGCACCTACAAGTTTGGAATGCATTTCTTACATATGGTGCTAGAATTAAGCTTCTTGGGGAATAGAGGATGTGTCCATTCTGCCTCCAATCAAAAGGTCCTGAATTGTCTTTTGTGTACATGTGTATTGAGAGCAGGAACAAATGTGCAAGGATTTCTTTTTCAGTATAAAATTTGGTGGTCAGTTTGGGATGTCATGGGCCCCCCGCCAATCGCCTATATTATAGTCCCCTACTGTACTCACCACAAATCTATAGTGGGTGGTCCAGAACCAGTTAAATGATTTTGTAATGAAAATTTCTAACAAACCGCTCCATGTGAGCACAGTTTTTAACATAATTAAATTAAATACAAACCCTTCCACTTCCAAACAGGAATGTCTTTCTGGATTATCCTATAAAAAATTTTTTTTTAAAATTAGCCTTAGCTGCTGTATTATATTTATATTTCTGCCATGAGAGCACTGTGCTATTTAGTCAATATTTTCCTACCTATATGACAAGTGAAATGAGGACAGGCCGAAATGACTGTATTTGGGTACATATTGTTTAAGGTATAGCATTGAAGAGAAAAGAAGGTTATTTAAACAGTTGTCTGGGGTTTTGTATGAGTTGCTATATCTTTGTATGTTCTCCATAAAGGTGTATGTAGAACCGAGCCAAACAGATGTTGTAATCTCAATAAACCTTGGCTTGCTACTGGTTTATATGGAGGGTGTGTAGACTGTGGAGGGGGGGGGTGATGGGCGATGATTTGGAGAGCATCCATAGTAAAGCTTCATGAAAGGGATTTAAAACAAGATGAAGAATTTGGAAACTAGCAAATTTTGCAATCCTGCTTGAGGTTGATGATCATAAGGCTTATCACCTCACATGACAGAACTAGGAGCAAATTTCAGCTAGAAGGGCAAAGCACATGATTTCAGCCTTTTAAATCAAAGAAAGAGGATCCATTTTTCTAAAAAAAAAATACCTTGTAGATTATGGACAAATATATCATTATAATTTAGCATCAAGGGTAATGTCATATGGATCATTGTGGATTAAATTGGTTTGTGCAGTGGGAAAAAAAACTCAGAAAAAAGGGTTGCCGGTTCCACATTAAAAGGCTTTATTGAGTAGTTTACAGGACAAGCAGTAGGTTTCACTAAAGGTAGACATACCATAACACTAGTTAAGAAGGAGGACAAGGGGTATCAAAATTAGTAAAAAAAAAATCCAGAATTAAATGTCTCAGTATTGCTTTGGTGGTTACATTGGCAGGGTGAGATTCTGGTAGATGCATTAAGAGAATGGCCATGGAGTAAGAAGGACACACACACAAAAAGACTCTCCTATCCAAACTGTAATTAATGGAATGGACCTTAGTGCCCATTCACTAGACCTTGGTGCAGCCATCTCTCACTGACAAAGGTACCATAGGACACAGTTCTAGTGTTCCCAGCTGTCTGGGTGCAAGTACACATGTAATTTAATGCAGGTGGGAGCACTGGCTTCACTTCCTAACTGCCTTCAGATAGCCACCTTTAGCACCGCACTCTTAGCAGGAGAGTTGTACTGCCTTCTGATGATGACGCAGTCAGGTGGTAAAGCCTGAACAGCAAGCAGACAGCATCGGCATCTTAGGCAGGACAACTTTAGATGTGTGGAGATGGGCCCTCTTACCAACATCGGTGAAGGGCACTGCACCGCCCTCCCAGCAGGCGAGTTGCCCAGCCTCCGAATGTTGTCATTTATCTAAGAGTTCGCTCCAACACTCGTCATAGGTTAGCAATCACTATGCGAATCTAAACTTTTTGGAAAAATAAATGAAAATAGCTTTACCTGTTCATGTCTATTTCTAATTTTAATTTTATATTTAGTATCAATATCAAATCAGTGATCATTGACACTCAATACCCCCACCCCCCTCCTGTCGATCCTGCAAACCCTTCTAAAAAAGTTGCTTTGGATCAAGAAGGGCAAATACATAGAAAATGTGAAAGCTCTACAATAACTGTATTTACTGATCATAGTGTCAGGTGCACAAAGGGGTGTGTTATCTGATCATTTCTTACAAATGTTTGACATGCAGAAAGACTGAAAGGGCAATGTAGGGGCTATTCCAAGCTATTCAATCAAATCCAGCAATATTCAGCCATGACCCATCTGTCACATGACATGACAACAGCTGGCACAAAACCCATGACTTTTACATCACATGACAGGTTCTGCAACAGGCTGCAGTTTAGCAGGTTTGGAGAAAGTTACAATTCTTATTTTTTCATCATTCATTCATTCTTTCGACAGTTCTCCCAGTAACTTCAGCTAAAGTATTAGTGCAGCAGTTCTGTATCAGTCATTGACCAAGCATCAAGTACCTCATTAGTGACTGCTTGAATATTTTTGTCTAACTGCTACCACAAATTTTTCCAAAATAATAATTTTAGAATTGAGTAGAAATAGTACTTTTAAACTGCGACAAGATGAGGGCCTCCCATCTAGCGAGGGTCAGTATGTGCTGGTTGTATGAAGTAAATTCACATTTAGAATAATTCTGCAATTTGTCCAAATACTGGCAGAGAGAGAGTCTTTTCATATTAAGTAGAATATATACGGCAATCATTTTGGGTTTTTGTGTTTGTTTTTAAATCAGATGAGAAAAAAAAAGTGTTCAAAATGTTGTCTAGTCCCTTAAACTATGTTACCAAAATCTTAGAATTCTATACAAACATCAAATTAGCCTTGGGGTTCTTGATCCAACTGCAAATCCAATGAAGTTCTGCACTGGGGTCTCCTAGATGTTGGTTAGAAAGCAAAATAATTTGCTTATTTTAAAGCATTCTAGGCTTGAAGTTTTTACATTTATTTCACAAATCTTTGTTTTATATTTGCTGTAGATCTCAACTCTGTTCTAACATTCTCTTCAACAGTGACTAAACTTTCCCTTAGCTCAGCTCTCTCTCTCTAGTTTACCATAAATGAATAGACATTTTGAATATTCAACAATATTTTCAGATCCTATTTGATGGTAATGTGGAGCTGGATCTGATCAGCCAACATTCCCTGTTAAAAATGTAGAGCAAGGTGGAACCTAAATTTCATAAGATTTCCAATGTCATTGGTCACAGAGAATCTGGAAAATTACTAGCAAAGCCAAATGCATCATGTGATGTGGATGCTGATGTGCTGTTTATTCATGGGGAGTTTATTGTTTTCGAAGGTCATAGTCCAAATCTAAGCTCCGCGATAGGCATGTGTTCAACTTATTGCAACACTAGATATAACTTTTCTTTTACCAATTCAATCCCTAAATGTGTATTAAATATTTTCTTATTACTAATAACTATTACTATAACTTATAACTAATTATATTTACATTTGATACTGTTGATGTACAAACATGGCATGTTATGGGGCCCCCTTTAATAATAAAATGCCTATTCATTTAATCTGGACCCTGGCTACATACATTAGCAGCATATCCTTGTGGTTGCCTTAGATGGACTAATTTAAGACTTATGATCTCTTCCACTACGAATCCACTGGATGTCCTGGGCACCCTTTTGCGGTTCCCTCACTGCAGCTTTGAGCCTTACACACAAACACCTTTACATCAATCTGTACAGAAAGAATTTTTCTTACACTTCAACTTTTATTGGAATAACACATTGTACCAGGACCGAACATTCAAAACAACATTTGCAAGGAAACATCTTAGAAATTGAAATGCAGAATTCTCATAAAAAGGATAGACAGCACCCAGCGAAATTAAAGGGTATGGGAACCAATCAATCATATTGGTAAACCATTTAAATCATGTGTGTTACTATCATATTTAACAAATTACAATATTATATAAAATGTGGGGGGGGGCATCATGATTTTTCCTGGCACTTGACTAGTTTCCCCTCACGTCCACCTCCACGGCAAGTTTGTATGGAAGGGCACAGATTGAGCCTTGTAGGCCCGTAGAGTTGGCAGGTGTCACCTGTTGGGAGGGGTTATCATTAAGTCACCAATGAGGCAATCGGTGTGTATGGGGGGCGGGGAGTCTAGCACTGGTGCCATTGCCTGGTACATCCTCCATTTATTTATTACATTTGTATTTCTGGAACACAATAAACTATTTAACATACAAAAATGTCTATACACATCATCTTTGACAAAAAAAAAAAAATTATATTCAGCTTGGAACCCAACTTTGGATTTGAAAAAGGCAGTGCTCTCTTCTAAATGATTACATTTAAACTAAGAAAATGAGTGCTACCTACAAAAACTAAATATTCAGTTTCCCAAAATTAAATTTTATTTGTGTACTGCACATATTTAAAAGAGACAATAAGAATATGCCCATAAACATGTAAATTAAGAACCTCGCCGGTTCACATACCTGACTATTTTTCTCATTTGTTCTAGCACTTTTAGCTCTTGGGCAGGCTTCAAGACATCTGTATCCGAATCAACGACAGTAAACTTTGGAGGTACAGACAAACCTTTGTTGGACTTGTCTATAAAGAGAGGTCCAATAAAATACAAAATTAATCCAAATGGAGTTTTCACCTTCCAGTAGGAGCGATCAGTGTCCCAAACAGCAGTATAACTTTCACCAGAAGAGTTAAAACTCCAAGTTTGGAAGCCATATTCCCCTCTTTGAAGCCCCCAGTCCTTTGGGGGAGAATCCGATGTATATCCATGGTTAATTCTCTCCCATATCATCATTGCTGGCCAACATGCCTCATCAAATAACTGGTTATATGCCAAATCAATATTACTGTTATCTGAAGACATGGTTCTTTTTCTTTTTGAAGTGCAGACTCCAATATAATTGTTCTAGGCGCAGTAAATCTGCAACAAAATAAATATTCAAAATTACCTAGTAACTTAGGACTCAAAATGTCAGAGGATTTTAAGTCATGATCATGGAACTTTATGCATGTTATAAAAATGGCAAAAAAAATGTTTCAAAATAGTGGAATAACAGACCGACAACTGCATTGTTAGCGCAACGCCAGTGCGGTTGAAATTTATGGTTTTTACTCACAAATTCACCTGTAATAAGTAATGAACATGGATTAGACATGGACAATAAAACCTTCTCCTCCTAGCAAACTGGTGTGTACTGCAATAAGCGTCACCAGAAGTGCTCCCCAAGAAAATTGTGAACTGTATTGATCACTCAAAACACCCATATTATTATCCACTACTGGGTGTAAGGTTTTCAAATGGCCAAACACCTAATGCTGGCCTAGTACATGCATAGAGAGCATAACCCCCTTCATGTGTACGCGAACCAAAAAAAACATCCATCTTTCTGCATTGGCAGATGCCATCTAGGCACCTCCTCCAACAGTGGACCACCAATGAGTGCTCATTACATTACACTGTGAAATAAGCTACGTGGACCAACCATAATGTGACTGAAAGAAATATTTTTAACCCCATTAAAATTGTGCCCCTTAACTCTGAACTTGAATAGAGCTCTAGGCCACGGACTACTTTTCCCTACTCTCTGGCCCCAGCTCTATGTTCTCCACCTTATTTTGTTTACAAACAATGGCCCAGATTTATCTAAAGTGAGGCAAATTGCACGAATGTGCAGGGTGCACCAGATTATTGAATACTGGCACACGGTCTTTAATTATCTGGCGCACCCTGCTCTGCTCGGAAAGTGTGCACCATTTTATTTTTAGTGCACTTTTAACATAAAGAACAAAACAAAAATCTGTCGATAGACATTTCTTAAATACATGTGCAAACTCCAAAGAGCAAAGTCAAACAGAAAACTGGCACAGCCACTTTAATATATCTGGGCCACCGATGCAAGTGAGAGAGTGGTTTATTTCAGATACTTTATAGTCTTACTGATTACTCACCAGCTTATTAATGGTTAGTGCAGCAAATTATACTCAAGGGTCAAAATTGAGAATTTCTGCAGTCAACCATCTCATCCCTCAGTGACTATTGAGTTTTTTCACTCTGCAAAGAAATTTTTAATTGTAGTATGAAAATACTTCAGTTGCTTAAAATAAAGTCTCACTGATCTGTTTATTATAATTGGTTGAAATCCAGTAGAAGATGAAAAAGGAAAAATAAAAAAAATTTTTTTGTTGTCAAGCTGAATTGATGTACAAACAAAAAAAAAAAAAAAAACACATTGGTATGACGCTGGCCGAGTGACTTTGAATTCCATTTATTGGATTAAAATGGCAAAAAAAATTATTAAAAGAATAGAATGCGGAAAAGTGTTTCGTGCCTGTAACTGGGAGCTTTGTTAGGTCAATACATCTAAGTCAATTACAGTGGGGCAGATTTACTTACCCGGTCCATTCCCAATCCAGCGGCGCGTTCTCTGCAGTGGATTCGAGTCTTCCGTGGATTCACTAAGGCAGTTCCGCCTACGTCCACCAGGTGTCGCTGCTGTACTGAAGTCCGCCGGTGTGCACGATCCATTGCTGGGAGAAGGTAAGCACGAGTCCAGCAGCACTTTTTTTTTTTTAATGCGGCTGTTTCTCCGAATCCATCGGGTTTTCGTATGACCACGCCCCCCGATTTCCGTCACGTGCATGCCGGCGCCGATGCGCCACAATCCGATCGCGTGCGCCAAAATCCCAGGGCAATACAGGGAAAAATCGGCGCAAAACGGAAAAATTCGGTTAACCAGTTGCAAAAACGCAAATCGGGCCCTTAGTAAATGACCCCCAATGTCTTTTATAATACTTCCAGTGGAACTTACACACACCTTATTAAATATACAAGCTTACATAATGTTATCAATAACAATTAAAATTGATGTAGCACAGTGTATCACAATAATTAAAAGAAAAAAACCCAAAAAATAGATAGTGACCTGGTTAAAGAAAGGAACAACCGGCAAGTAAAGAGGAATGCCCCACAATGCGATGTAACGCAACTGGAAGAGTAAAGTGGCCAAGGAACAGACAGATTACAGCGAAATTCAAAATCTAGGCACAGATGAGAAAAGGGAGAGGAGTCATACAGAATGCTGGTAAGTAGAATCGTATTATAGTGGAACAAAAAAAATTAGGAGGGTATCCTATTGATAAGGACGAGACAGCAGCAAATTTGTTTTGACAGTGCCTGAATGCACAACTACATCAGGTGAATACAAGACGTACATCGTATACCAAACTAATTATCATCACGGCTACTTGCACCAAGGAGAGGTTCTCTTCTTTTTAATCTGCTCCTGTAGCTCTGTGGCTATTAAGACCTGGTCTAAAAAAGGAGCAGGAAGTAGTGTTTTAAAAGCAGTGTGCAGAGATCCCAAAGTGTTCAGCTGTGCTGGATATCCAAAGTGCATATTTTCTTTATAAAAAAAGTAATCAAGGGGTATTCCCATCTGGGCATTGACATTTAATTAATTTGCCATAGGTAAACATGTTTTTAATTGGATGTTATAAAAAAAAATATGTTCCCGTGTGCAGATAATCTCATCAATGTAGCCATGTTGTCCCTTAGAAACTAGATAGCTTTCTCAGATACAACCACCCTTGCACTCTGGCTGCGATATCCAGACATGCGCTACTGAGCCTTGCCTGACCACTTGGAATCAGCGTTCATTACCACAGGACGGCTGTAGGGCATGCAGTAGATCCCTGACATTTCATATGCAAATACAAAAAATTTGTTTCTTTGTGCACGCTCTCCAGGAGGGGTGGTCGTATCCAAAGTCACAGACTTGGTTCTATGGGACCATATGACTACATTTCTGAGAAATTAGGTAAAAAAAATTTAAATAACTTATTGAAGAAATGTATGCATGATACATTAAATTCAATATGAATGTCGAGATGAGAATACCCCCTTTAAAATTTAGCACTTGCAAAAAGGAGTACAAATCTAGAGCATTTTATTTAATCCATAATATTAAAAAAGTGACAGCACTTAAGTCCTTACAAAAGTTATACCTTTACAGGAAATCTACTATTAAAATTAATCATGATAAACCATGGACACTTATTCATAGATCCAGACACTGACTGTGGTCATCTTCTTAAATTTGTTATCCCTGGCCTCCTTTCTTCTAAAATCAGCTTTTAAAATTAACGTATATACTTGAGTATAAGCCAAGACCCTAATTTTAACACAAAATTGAAAAATCTGTTGATTTGAGTATAAGCTGAGGATGGGAAATTCATTGGTCACAGTCTCCCAGTATATAGCCAGCCAGCCCCCTTTAGCATATAGCCTGCCAGCCCCTGCTCCCAATATAAGGCCTGTAGAAAAAAAACAACCAAAAAGGTGTACCCTCATTCCTTTTCCATCTATTGCGAGTTTGGCATCGGCTCTGTGTCCCTGCGTGGGCCGTCGCAGCCATCGTGACTTGGGGGGGTTGGGGGCAACAGGTGAGTAAGCTTTTTGTTTCTTTTCTTGACTCGAGTTTAAGCCGAGTTAGGGTTTTTCAGCACATATTTTGTGTTGAAAACTCGGCTAATACTCCAGTATAAACGGTAACTAGAGATGAGCGAGCACTAAAATGCTCGGGTACTCGTTATTCAAAACAAACTTTTCCCGATGCTCGAGTGCTCGTCTCGAATAACGAGCCCCATTAAAGTCAATGGGAGACTCGAGCATTTTTCAAGGGGACCAAGGCCCCATTGAAGTCAATGGGAGACTCGAGCATTTTTCAAGGGGACCAAGGCTCTGCACAGGGAAGCTTGGCCAATCACCTGGAAACCTCAGAAAATGATGGAAACACCATGGAAATGGACAGGAAAAAGCAGGGGCAGCATGCATGGATGCCTCTGACTGGTAAACAAACTATGACGCCACCTGCGAATGTCATAGTTTGTATGCCAACAGCAATAGGAAATAGTAATGTTAATTCTAAAAGCAGTTTGGGTTTTATGTAAAAGTAAACAAGAATACCCCAATACATCAGAATCGGTAGTGAGTAGCAAATGCAAAATCTAAGGAGCTTGTCATTGGTTGTTTTATGGTTGTAAAAACCTGCAAATGTTCTTTATATGCATAACACCAACTAAATATTGAACTCATTCCATGCAAAAAAAACCCTGCACTCTAGGGCACGAGAACAAATAATTTTTAAATTAAGGGCTTTGTTTTGCAAAGTAGTAAAACATAAAAGAGACCACATATTTGGCACCACTAGATTTGTACCTATTTAAAAATAAGCAAAACAAATATTTATAAATCTCAATAATTTCAGCATTTTCTTTCCCCATTAGTTATTTTAATCCAAAACTAGGGGGAGGTCTGCACAGAGATAAGGTACCACATAGCAAAAATCTGCTGGAAAAAAAATCACCTTGGCTTATACACAAGTAAAAAATAAAAAACTTAATACTCACCCTCCGGTGTCTGGATCGTTGGCGCGGGTCCCGATCTTCAGGACGAGGCTCCCGATCTTTGGCGCCGTTCCTGGCAGCTCCTCTTCTTTTGCCGGCAGAGTCGCGTCCGGGCGCACGCTATGATGAGGCGGTGTTGCGACAGATGGCGTCATCAGCCACGACACCGCCGCATCATACTAAGCGCCCGCCGGCAGATCGCATGGAGGGGACTCTGCCGGTGAAAGAAGAGAGAAGAAGAGCCACCGGGACCCGCACCGAAGATCGGGACCCACGCCAACGATCCGGACACTCTGGTTTAAGCTCACAATAAGGACTGTTTCACACTAGTCGTGGTCTGTCCATGAACCACAGATCATGCATTGTCAGGGACAGGGGTCCTTGTATCATGATGTATGGAGTCCCTGCTTCCCAGATGTG